>VZTE01005812.1:852888-900593 GCA_013397775.1 Eulacestoma nigropectus | reverse complement strand
TTGTTGTTGTTGTTGTTGTTGTTGCCTGGATAATTGTGTGAATGTGCCCCATGTAGCTGACCTCCCTCCCCCACCTTCCCAGGGCCCTCAAAAGTAACCATAATCCTTACGCCTCCTGCTTCCTTGCCAGAAAAACACATCAGCTCTTAGCTTGGAAAACATCCTGCTTTGCAGATGTGCTGTGTTCCAGGGAGGATGGCCCTCTCCTGGGCTCTGAGCTCCTCAGATCTGCCCTCTTGGAGATTATTAATTCTGGTTACATTGCTGCTCTGCATACACTTGAGGCGGTCTCTTTACTTATTTCAGGGACTGCTGGAGGAAGGCTGTGTTGCAGATTGTATATCATTGGTTTTGGTCTTTGGGTGCTTGTGGTGGCTCATAGGTTTAGTTTGTAGTCAACTGAAAATTCAACTTGAAAGTTTAAACTTGTTTTAGAATGTTTACAATTCAAAGTTTCAGGTTTTTTTGTTTTCATAATTTTTTGGGAGTCACAATTAGCACGTAGACGCCCTAATAGGGAGAAGTTAAACTGAGGTGGAAATGCTCGTATTTTACAAGGAATGAAAGAGTATAGTGCTTATTGCTCTGTTGGAGGATAGACAAGGCCTTATGTACCATGGTATGGAGCCGGCTGAATGGGATAGCTGAGCCTCTGCTGTGCATCCCAGCACTGCTCAGTGCTGCATTTGCCTGAGAAAATGTTCAGCGTCTTTGTAAAAAGTGACAATGTGTCTGTGACTGTAAACTGGGAAAGGCAGCACGGGGTTGTCCGGTCAGGAAATCTTCAGGCAGAGAGTCACCAGTGAGGTGGCAGACCTAAGGAAATTGACAGTCTGGAAACCAAGAACTAGGAATTTAGGCCTGGTCAGAGCAGGACTGAGCAGGAATATTGTCTGGTCAGCAGTCTATCATTGCTGCCATCTGATGGAAGTGGTGCATACTCGATCCACGCCAGCACCAATCCTTTCTTTACTTGCCCAGGACAGAAATACCGGCATGAGAGATTTCCGTGTGCGATTGAATCACTCTGCTTGGACCACCCCTGGGCAGGCAGACTCCAGTCAGTAGAATCTATGTTGGTGGCAGCTCAGAGTTTCTGCCATCTGTAGGTTCAGATATGCTGGAGATCAGTCCTGTTTCAAGCTGTCTCTTTTATGGCCACACTCTTCCTCTGATCCCAAACATTAAGGGATTAGGTTTCTTGAAATATCAGCAATTGTCGGCCCCCTGGCTGGAGCAAACCACTTAGCCCACAGATGTGGGAAGGCTTGAATAGGTTTTCAGCATGAAAGAAATGTTGAGTTCCCAAGATGTATAATTTATACAGAGGAATAGTTTTTCACCTGCAGAGTGTTGGTAAATGCTGTTTTTTGTACTTTGGTCAAGGGCGTGCACTGATAAGCTGGGGGAAAGAAATGCAGTGAAGGTAGGTGTTTTTTCTATGGAATGAATACAATAAAAATAGAAATATGCATAAAAGATAGAAAGTGCTGACTACTCAGAGCTTTCCAAATGCATACTAGTTTACAACTTTCATCTTATTTTCTTTGGGGACTGTGCTGCAAGTTTTGAGCATTTTATGTTTCAAAATAAAACCTTTATCATAAGGAAAAGTTGAGTACTTACTACCCCAAGATCTATTAAAAATCCAGAAATGGCAGGCAAAGCAGGGAGTTTTTGATTCACATGCTGTACTTCCTGAGGAAGAGTCTGAAAATAAGCAAAAATGAGGTTTTGATGCTTTGGCAATCTAGAATTTTGTGAAGCTTTGGAAAAGGCGTACAAAACATAGCACGCAAGCTTTTGTTTGTTCAAAGGGGACTACTGCCCAGCTCCACTGCTTTGTAATGGTAAACACTGAATTTCAGTGCAGGTAAACACTGCCACCGTAAAGAAAAAGGCCGTACTCCAGGTCCTGTATCTAAAACTAGTTCCAGGACTTGGGTGCACGGGTCCTTCCTGCAGTGCAGACCTGCAGAACTCGCACAGGGCTGAGTACTCCCTTGGTTTCATGCTCCAAGCCAGGATCTAGACTTAGGTGTGCCTCAATCTCCACAGCAGGGCTGTAGAGATTTTCATGGTAAATCTTAGTGTGGGTCAAACATGTGTATGACTTGTTTATTAGGAAAATGTCTGATAATTTCAGACTTGCTTTGAGTAGCTTTCATGTTTTGTCTAACTCTCTTATTTTCCTGTTTAGACATTTTTATGAAAAATCCCCCTAACATGGCATAAAATGTCTTTTTTGTAGTGGGCACTGTTCATAAGGAGCAGTGTAGTATCTGCTCTGAGTACAGTGATGCATTCTTCTGTTTGTTTCTGGAATCACAGAATAGTTGGGGCTGGAAGGGACATGTAAAGATATTTCGTCCAGCTTCCCTGCCGTGGGCAGCATCATCTTTCACTGGATCAGGTTGCACAAAATCCTGTACAACCTGAATTTGAACAGTTTCATAGGACAAAAACTAGATTGCATTAGTTGCAATATTCTCCACATTAGGGAAATAATTTACATTACCACATATAGTTGTTTTGAATTTTACTGAAATGAAGAGAATATTTATTATGTAAATGTTGGTAGAACGGACATGAACATTTTACATATATAGCTTGTCTTATTTTTACCAGTCAACATGCAAAGGCAAATTTCATCTTAAAAAAAGTTTTTGGCCAAGTTCTACTTTTTTCTGATCCACAGAGGTGTAAAAACCAGTTCTGTCTGTGATGAGAGGTAAAATTTTTGCTTGTACAACTGAATGGAGAGTCTGACCTATAACTATCTAAAAAGTGTACATTTTATTCTTATTTAAAATATCTCAGACTTTCAGAAATTACTATTTTAAATCCACTTCATTTTTTTTAATCTGCAAATTCTTCCACATAATTCACTTTAAGTCGGCTGTGATTGCCTTCTCTTGCTTGCAGCTGTTACCATTTTCTTAAAATGCAGACTCCTTGAAGCATTTGGTATAGACATCCTTGGTTTAATTCAGGGGGTACTTGCTCACTAATCTGTCGGTGTTAACCACAGACAACGTGTAAGTACACACATACCTATAGTGTGTGATACACACATTTAGAAGTGACTTCATCATGTGGTTTGGTCTACAAAGCCAAGGAGGAGAACAAGGCTGTTTTTGCAGGAAGATCTCACCAAATGCAATTATCTAAAACTCCAATTCCACTAACAGCTTGTAGCTGGCTGCCTGGGGACGTAGCTCAGCAGTTAAGCCAAGCAAAACAAGGAACGGATTGCAGCAGTTTACGAGTTTTTTGCACTTGAAATTCCTCCTGTTTAATTTTACAAGTGGACTGGAAACCTTGAACTTGCACTACAAAGGGTGATCTCTAAAACTTGTTGTCTGACATAGATTCTTGAACTTAAGGCATAGCTTTTATTAAGACCTTGAAATTCAACCCGTACATTAGGAGGCTGGGATTCCCTGAGGATGCTGGTACAGGGCTATGCTGTAAGAACTGGGTTCTTGGCTGGAATGCCTTTTGTGTGTTTGCACAGGAGGGATGGGGATGCAAGGAATCTAACTCCAAACAAATCAGTCTTATTTGAGAGGAAAATGTTTATTGAAGTTGGCTTTAACATAGGTGCCATAGCAGAAGTGCAGTGGCGTTTCAGCCTAACATGGAGCACGATGCTGAGTAGCTTCTCTTACATCTGTAAGGTTTCTCTGGGTGTGCTGTGTGGCTGCAGCCAAGGTCAGCTGTGGATCACGGTGGAGTGTGTCTGTGTACAGACGGTTTATAGCAGTGTACAGCAGAAGCATCTGTGAGCTTTGCTGTTATCACATAATGATTTGAAATACCACTAGGCTTAAAAAAAAGCACACGCGTTCTCATAGCATTGGCTGTTCAAGTGTGTAATGGATATTTCTAACTGCAACAGGAAAGCATATACAGTAATTAAAACACAGAGCAGAAAAATTAGTCAAATTTGGCACAAATGCCTGAGAAAGTGTCTGCTTTAGCTGCAGATATAAATGAAGCACCAGCCAAAATTTTCAAAGGCTTTAATTACATCTGTTTTAATTTAGCATGTAAAATGCAGGATATTATTTTTTAATATAAATTTAATTCATGGTTAGTCTGCAGATTGCAGTATCCTTCCAGTAGAAATGATGTACTTGGACTGTGATAACTGAAAACTTCCATTTCGAGATGTTTGGTTAGTCTGTCACAGGGCCTGCTGTCCAGAACCACATGTTCTCTGTGTATGTGCAGCTGCTGCTGGGGGATCATTTAACAAAAACCCCAACCCTCTTTTGGTTTAAATGCAAGTGCCTTACTATACAATAAGCCATTCATGCTGCAGATATGTAAATCAGACTTTAAAATATAATAACATGTCCATGGTATTTTTTCTGAACTGCACACAGTAGGCATAAAGAGTAGTACTTCTTGAACTATTCCAGAGCTTATTGCTTATAAATGAGAAAAGTTACATGCTTGAGATAATAAAAGTTTTTTCACTAATTATCCTATTCCAAATGAGAAAGGGACCTTGTGTGTGTGTGTGAATAGTTAGTTCACATATTCTATACTGTGCAATGGCTGTGGGTGTCATGTGCTAGTAAAGAGTGAGTTCAAAATGCTTCTGATAAGAGAGAGTGCAGGTTCCAGGCAAGGGAGAGACTGGCAGTCATGCAAACCTGGCTACTCATAGAAAGGATTTTAAGAGTGCCATTTAAAAAATTAGAACTGCCATATGAATTAGCAGGTTCAAACCGTCTAGATCCAAAGGATTTGGGAAGATTATCTGAATGCATTTCAAACACAACTGGCCATTATATTGAATGAATTGTGAAACAAATAGTGAGTTGAGCAAGATAAGCAGGAAAAAAAGGTCATCTGTTGTCCTCCCTCTCAAACAGGCAGTGAAAGGGCAACCAAACATCCAACTCAGTGAGCCTCAGATTTAAGTCTCCATGTAAACACATACACCAATTTTTTTCTAATATCTAACCTAAACCTCCCCTGATACATTCCCTCAGGTCCTGTCACTGGTCACCAGAGAGAAGAGATCAGTGTCTGCCCTCCCTCTTCCCCTCATGAGGAAGTTGCAGACTGTGATGAGATCTCCCCTCAGTCTCCTCTTCTCCAGACTGAACAGACCAAGTGACTTCAGCTGCTCCTGACACATCTTCCCCTCAAGGCCCTTCACCATCCTCATGGCCCTCCTTTGGACACTCTCTAACAGTTTAATGTCTTTCTTATATTGTGGCACCTAAAACTGCCCCCAGTGCTCGAGGTGAGGCTGCCCCAGTGCAGAGCAGAGCAGGACAATCCCTTGCCCAGCTGGCGATGCTGTGCCTGACGCACCCCAGGACACGGTTGGCCCTCCTGGCTGCCAGGGCACTGCTGACTCAGGTTCAGCCTGTCCCCAGGGCCCTCTCCATGGCACAGCTTTTCAGCATCTCATCAAAATCCATTACTTTCACTTGTTGAACTTCACCCAGAGGGTGGCTGGGCACTGGAACAGGCTGCCCAGGGAAGTGGTCACAGCACCAAGCCTGACAGAGTTCAAGAAGCATTTGGGCAACACTCTCAGGTACATGGTGTGACTGTAGTGATGGTGCTGTGCAGGGCCAGGAGATGGACTCGATGATCCTTGTGAGTCCCTTCCAACTCAGCGTATTCTGTGATTCTGTGCATATGTGAATAAGAGAAACATGAATGAGAAACTATTTATGTAGGTAACAGAATCATGGGTCTTAAATAGTTTAGTTACATAAATGTGGAAGTTGGGCCAGAAAAACTGGAAAGCCTTATTTGGTCAAAATTATCACATTGATAGGAGGAGGAGACTGAAGTTCATGAACTGTAACTTGATTTTGAGGGAGAAACATTTAATATTTTCTTGTGAAATCTTACTTAAAATATCAGTTTATTTGAATAGTTTGTGAAAGTTGTCACACTGAAATTGAAAACTGGCAAAAATAATAAGAAAAAATATCCTCTTAAACCCAGAAACAGATGGCAGTAACAGTATACAAGGTTAAGGAATGATATCATAGGCTGTGCCCATCATGTTTTAATATAACCTAATGTAGAGATGTAGCATGCAGAGGAGTAGTGACAAACTCTAACCTCTCTTCTAATGAAAATTGTATTTTCTCCTGCACACAAGGATAATCAGCTCTTCACAAACAACTTATCTTGCTGTGAGCAGGATCTGAGGCTGTATGGTTTTAGCAGGGTATTGAGTTTTGTCAGAGGAGTGGCTGCACCATTTGTTTCAGGATACTCTCTCTGAGGAGGGGTTGGTCCATTTTATGTGTGGCCATGTTAAAAGTATTACATTCTAAATGCCTTCTGCAAAACTTTGCTCAATCAGTGACATGGTACTGTAAATCTTTATTTTAAGAACTCTTCTCTACAAATAACAGGCTCGATAAAGCTGAGTTTCTCATTTACTTTGTATGATTGCCGTGCTAGGTGTTTCCAAATGTAAGAAAATCCCCCAAAATTTGTCTTGTCTTTGCCTACGGGTAAGTGACAGCAAACTTCTCTCTTGTGGTTCACAGTGCCAAGAGGAGACTCTGCTCTGTAAAATAGAGAAGATTCATTGGGTTTGCTGGTGGTTCTGCCCCTTGTTTTCTGGAGAAACTTGGTCAAAATAGAGACCAATGATTGACTTTTCATAGTTTCTCTAATTGTGAACCAAGGAAATGCTGGATGCGTGCTTCCATTTTTCTATTGTGACTTTGGAGCTTTGAGTTCACTTAGATGATAGAGATTTAGAAATCTGAAAGTCTGTGCTACTTGGGGAGATGCTGTTTGTTAAAGATAGACAGTGACAGTAGAAAGCATTGTAATAACTCTCTGGCTCTCAAACACATCTTTGACTTAAAACTAGTTCTTAGGCCTAATAGCAGGACCCACCTGCCTTTTCTTACTCAAATGCCTACATTCTTAATATAAGACTGCCTTAGTGCAGCCCCTGGAAACTCAGAACTGCTGTAATACTACTACAACCTCAGGCAGGATCCTCAACAAGGCACAGATTGGAGAGGAGAATATACCTACTCAATAATTTAAAAGCCATTTCTCTCCAAAAACTAACAAAAAACCACCATGTTATATTTGAAACTAACTGGAAAAAAATTGTTGCTCAGAGAGGACTAAAAGGAATCATCAAATACCATTATAAAACCTCCCAACAAAACAAACTCGTACTACTCCCAGATAAACATTCTGCAGTCAGTGTCCCCAGAAAAAAGGAAGAGACCAGGAGTTTTAAAGTAATAGGAGGCACAGAAAGAAATAATCTGCTAGCTACATGTTTTGACTTCTGCCAATAAACTTGTAAGTGCTGTTTGCAAATGCCCGAAGCGTTGTCTGTCTGGTATGCAGGGAATACCCCTGATTATATGGGAAGGGGAAGTGACTCTTTCCCATTTTTTAGGCCAGAGGATCTTGAATTTTCAGTTGCCAAATATATCATGTCACTGGGTGATCTGCTAAACTTTTTTCTGTAATAACATACACTCTGAATTTCCTGCAACCTTGCCATTTAATAGCCTTAGAACTTAAAATGCCATCACAGAATTAAACAAAATGTCATAAGCACTCCTCTTTCTTCTCCCTCCTTCCTCTGAAGCCTTGAAGGGGTGATCTGCCATTGCTGTGAAAGTATGATGAAAAATATGGAATAATCTGTTGCGATATTGAAGTATTTACTATTAAACGCGACTCGAAGATCCTAAGGCTCAAAGGTTTCATTGCGATGTTGTGCCTTTACCTTGCTTTACCTATTGTTGCATTATCACCTGCTCTACACATAGCACAACACCACCCTCAAGACTTTTTGAGTAAAAGCAAATAACTTCACAATGATTATCTGCTGTGTCTTATGGTTATACTTACGTTGAATGTTCTGTGTGTTTATTCAAGAATCACAATCTCTTATCACAGGAATGGTATTATGGAAGAATGTGTTAGAACAGTTGCTGAAGAACTGCCTAGGCAGTTTTTGCCTGAATTTTTCATTTCTCAATTATCAATATATTCTGTTAGACAAAGAAGTTGCTGCTGCTACCTAAACAGAGAATAGCTTGTTGATGTTAATGATCTCTTAGAGCATAGACTATAAACAGAAAGAAATCTGAAATAGAAATCTTCTGACTGCATAATCCAGGAAATAACCAATGTCTAGTTACAAGAACTGCTGAGGCTCCTATTTTAGGGCTCTTGTGGCTGTGGTGCTATGTTGCTATTTTGCCTTAGTATATTATTTTAAAGATGCTTATCTGCAGCTCTGCAGAAGTGGAAGGCTGTTTTATGTAAGCCAACTCCGCTTCATTGGCCATTGCTCTTGCTTGGATTCAGTCTTTGAACTTACCTCATTTCTTTGTGTTTAGTACCACCAAATGCAAAGGTGACAGGGTCGATCTCCAGTATCAGGTACCTCTGTTGCTAGAGGAGGTAAAAAACTGAGGATTGCAGGATGTGAAGGAGCTTCTTCCTCACAAAACTTGCTTACCAGAAATACCTTCATGGAGATTTTAAAAGATGTGTAGATGTGACACTTAGGGACATGGTTTAAGGGTGGACTTGGCAGTCCCTGGCTAATGGTTGGACTCTATGGTTTTAAAGATCATATCATTTAAACCTAAATGATTGATTCTGAACTTCTGGATCCAAATGTCCTTAAAAATGCAGGAAGATGCTGATGGTGTGTCGCAGTGTTCACTGATGGTAGTCCCTAACTTCTGCCTTCCTGCATTCATCTTGTTGGATAAATAGTTAGTTATGATCGTGGTTGGCATAATTACTGTTGCCTTCTGCATGCTGTTGTCATTACAGTAAGCTCTGCCTTTGCTGTGTGCCTCATGTCAGCTCAGGATCAGAGCAGAGCTGAACTCGAGTGACCAAAATGGTAAAATTTTGATGTTGTTTGCCCTTCACTTCCCCTGGGGAGACTTTCTTTTCAGCTGGAAAATCCCCCTGTGAAACTTCTCCTTTATCTCAGTTGCTCCCAGCTCAGTGCAGTAAACCCAAACCGGTGTTTTTAAGCTCAGAGCAGCATTCTGTTGAGGCTAACCCAGCCTCCTGCTGGGTGGGCAGCTGCCGGGAGCAAGGATGGGCAGTGTCAAGGGAAAAACTGTGGCATCTCCTGCACTGGTACTGCCTGTGTTCAGCTGTGACTGTCTCCAGCAGTTCATCACAGGAATACAATATTCTGAAACTTGTTAGCTGTCCCGAAAGAAGAGAACACAAACAAATCACAGCTGCACAGCATGTCTGGGAAATCATGGAAGTGCCAGCACTTCAGGACTACAATTTTTTTTTCTTTCATTCCATTTCAATTTTTTTTTTCCAAAGCATCTTAGAAAATACTGATTTAGGGGTGAGCAAATTGGTTTGACTGAAATAAGTAATCCATGCTTTTTACATTTTTTGAGCTGACTGAGATTTATGCTTTTGGGGTTTGTTGTCTTTGAATACTTGGATATGGGAATTGAAATTTTCTTTCTCATTCTTTCTGAAATACTTCAACATTTTCCTTTTATTTCTTATTTCTCAATAGTCTTGAGCTAGATTGTTTGTTCCAATTTCTGGTGTAGCCAGAAGCAGTTCAGATTGTTCTCTTGGTTTTACTTACTTTTTATAAAGTTTTGTGAACTATAGATTTCCTTATTTGGCTTTAGAATAGGTGATTTTTGGTCAGATAACACAATTCAGGAATAGATCATAAACACAAGGCATCCCATTGGTACCAGCATTTCCTACTTACTCTGTTTAATTTAGTGCTTTTTATTTGCATAGACAAAGTCTTAGAAAGCAATTTACTGGTTAAACTTACAGAAGAACCCGGAACTATTTTTTTTTTTAGTTTCTTATAGAAAAGAGATTGTATGTTGCAATAATTTGATAGGTTAAATCATGAACCTGAAGTGATATAAAGTACTATTGATTAAAAAAGTTACTGTTTAAGGAATGGAAAGAAGGGAAAGAGAGGATTAATCTTTCCCTTGTATAATTCATTAGGTCAATTTCGTTTTTTTTCTTGTGTTTTGGGACTTTCCTTCTCTCTCAGTATATATGAAACCTGTTTAATTGGTGGGGTGAAGCATAATTTTTATAAAATTATCATCTCTGTCTGTAAAGTTATATCCTGGCTTTGTTCCATTTATGTTTTCTCATCTGTTGAGTCTGCTGAGCACAGACAAATACAGGCGAGACACGGAGCCTTTACTTGCAGTAACTCTGTCAGTGCAGGTCGCTTGCTTATTCTGTATTTATCTGTTAATTTCTCTTAGAGCTCATGAATCTGTCAGCATGACACAATCCTTCCAGTGAGATTGTGCCAAATGTTACAGTAGCGCACCAGCAGAAACCTGCATGCTTTTTTTTTTTTTTTTTCCCAGTGATTAAATAAGATCATTTTCCTGTCATGTAGTATGCCCAGTGCACTCGAGATTCACCAGTGTTTTGGTTTTTAAGAGGAAATAGCATAGCCATTCCACAGTACTGACTGAAAACTTAATTCAGGCTTTATATACTGCCTGACCCTCTACCCTGCAGCCCTTTGCTCTTAAGCAGAAGGGTAATAGTGGTGAGAGCATGGGATAAGCCTGACTGAGAGGGAGAGCTCAGCACACGGGACTCCAGTGGTGTTTAAGACTGAGCTTCAGAGCTGCTCAAGAATTACTGCTGCTTATGACTGTTTGGCCTGGCGGACTGTCAGAGCTATTAACTGCAGAATAGCATGTCCTTAAATAAAATGCAGTGGCTAGGGAGAAGGGGAAGGAAGGGGATTTTTTCCATTTCTAAAAATAATGCCTCATTATCTTAACCTATGAAAAGAGAAAAGGCTTCTGCTTGAAGTATAGTGCTTCCATAATTCTGGGTGATGCATAAAAATAGCTGTGAAAGTGGAGCATCTAGGAGAACCTCAGGATCCACTTTTGGCTTCTTGAAGTTTTCAGAGCCTCATAATACTGCAGAAGGAGCTTGCTTTGTGCTGGCCTTTGCAGCCATGTCTCTGGTCTGGATTTCTTGAGATCATGCTGTTTTTTGTTTTTTTTTTTTTCCTTTCCTAATTCCAATGTATGTGTTGTTCTTTTGTTCATCTGCTGTTTATTAAAAACAAAATAAAAAAAATCCCTCTTCCTGTGCTGCATGAAATACTGTGCTTACCTGTAAGCATCTGGAGCTTCAGTTTCATATGCTGTATTTTTTGTGAGCATATGTTCAGAAATTACTCCTGCAGAGTGTTTTGATTATTTGTGAATCTCTCCATCTTGCTTTGAAAGCACCCTAGCATCGTTTATATGGTCATTTTGGATGGCAGTGACATTTATTAACATGGAATCTGAAATACAAGCAATATTTTCTTGCAATTGAGATAGGCAGATCAAAAAAGTCCTTTAATAATGTCAGGATTTACCCCAAAACAAGCAGCTGTTTGACTTCAGCTGAAAGTGCGAAATGTTTTGGTCACCTCTTTCCTGGCATTGACAGAGCTTTTGGACTTCTGCCAGAGAAATGGAGTACAATTTGAATGTATGAAGGAGGATACAGAAAAAACCCCAACCAACCAAACAAAAAACCAGCCCAGCAAAACCAAATAGGCTTTTATGAGTCTGATTCTTTGCTCTTTATGCTGCCTGTCCTTTTTATCTAAGCAATGATTTTGTTAGGTTTATATTAAAAATACTTTTTCCCCCTTCTCTTTTCAAGTTCTGTGGTTCTGTCTGCTTGCTCTGCTGTCTCCCAGGAGTGCACTTGTTCTCTTGCGCACTTTTTCCTGTTCTTTCATTAACATGGATTTTCTTTTCCACTTCCTGCTCTGAATTACAATTCCTAGCTGTTTCAAATTCCCTTTTTCTTTTCCTTGTTTCTCCTCACTTGCTATTTCTTACATTCTTCAAGCTGTATATTCATTCTTCTTTATATCCTCTGCTCATATGCCTTGGTTAGGTTCTCCTCTTCACTGTACTTTTCCAAAATAGTCAACCTGTTAAAAAAAACAAGCCCAAAACAACACCCAAACCTGGGGCACATCCTACTGATCAGGTACTTCAGGTTCTTGACAAAGTGGGAATGGCTGTGCATATGTAGAGCCTTTGACTTCAAACCTGAGTGAATACAATTACAGAAATCTTTCTTGCTGGACTTCTAAATGCACAAAATCTTAAGCCCCTAGGAATAGTTTAACAGCAGAGAATCAATATATTAGAGGGGTTTCACCTGTGCTGTTAGCTATAGCTGTTACTGTGTCAGCATTTCCATTATAAATTTTGGCTTTCAAGGGTTTATGACTTTGCCATTAAAAGTCATTGCTGACTGAAACTTGGCATACAAGGACTAAGCCTAGAGCAAACTCCCCCTCCCCCCTTGAATGTAACTTTCAGTCCAAAGGAATGCGATGAAAACCATTAGTCTAATGACTAGAAAGGCAACACTATTGATATAAAAAAAAATACTTAATTTACTTATGTTTCAGCCTTCATTGTGGACTTATACTTCAGGTATTTTGGAATAGAAGATGGAATGAACAAATAAAAATATTAAGAAAACAAAACACCTCCTTGATAATGCTGTCATGATATCTCTTGGAATACCTTTCAGTAGTTACTTATTTCACAGCTCTATGGCTACAAAATAAAAAATTTATAAATTAAGCCAGCTGAATGTGCATCATCATATGCCTTAAGAAAAATGAAAGAACATTGTTATAAGAATAAGGAGGCTGAATAGACCAGGCTCTTGGGTGCAGGAGGCTGAATGCTTCAAAACTGCTTCAGCTGGACAAAGGAGGATGGAGTATCCCTGGAGGAGCTGCAGGCAGAGGGATCTCTGCTCTCCCCGAAGACGTGTTTTCAGCTGGTGACCTGCTCCAGACAGGCTGCCTTGCTCATCTGTCATTGAGGGGGAGATGCCTCATTTCTGGGCACATGAAGTTGAGACAAGCAGGATCCTGTTCTTAATGAGGTAATTTAGGTCACCCAGCAACTACCTGATGTGGGGCAAATTTCTTGCATGGAATTGCCCATGGGCAAGTATCTATCCTCACAGCCTGCTGCCAGAACACTTGGTATTATTTGGCACCTTTTCTTGTTGTCCTTGCAAGGAAGCCTTAATAGGAAGATAACCCTTTCCTCCTCCTAAAAGTAGATAGCAGGATTTATGCTGCTGCTATGTTTGGGAGTTAAACATGCAGCTGTTCTTGAGTAAGCGTCTATCTGTGGGGCTCTTCTTGCATATCTTGCCAACTTTGATGCCACTTGTGAAGTGAAAAATGCAAACAGCAGTAGTGTTGGGAAGAAAAAAGATTTAGGAAAAAAAACTATTTAGAGACAAAAGCAAGTATTTTGATTATAGTAATTTGCTTTTAAAGATGTACTACATAATGCTTCATCTTGGACGTTTAGAGGGTCAAATATTTGATACCCAACCCATTTAAAGTTGATTACGTATACAAAGTGTTGATTTCCATGGGTACAGAGAAGAAAACTGATGAGCAGAATCGCCAGTGTTTCCTCTTACAGCATTGAATTCTAGTAACTAACATACAACAGGAAATTTGTATTTTGAGTCTGAAGATGACTGGCTTAGGAGAATGAACTGCCTTAGAAGTGATTTTGTCAATAGTTTGTCTCTTGACCTTTTGGTAGCTTTTGTTTTCTGGTGGTTTATAGGATGAAAATCTAGTGCTTGCTCTTATGAGAAACCAGCTGTGTGAATGCCAGTCACACAAACCCAGCAGGGCCAGCCACCGAGTCACTTATTCCAGCCCCGCCAGGCTGAAGGCAGGGCGAGCGGGATGGCTGGTGACTCAGCCGGGCCGCAGGGGAGGGATGGGGAGGTTCACTGCATCTGCTGTTGTCTGTCTGCGCCCAGAGGGAATGGTCGGAGGCCTCCCTCCTCCTATGGATTGTCTGCCCACACAGTGCTGCTGGTTTTTGGGTGCCTTGCGTGGCTGCCGTGCAGTGTGGCAGCCGAGGAGCCGCATGAGGAGGGTGTGCGTGTCGCTGCTTTCTGGCAAGACAGTGCCAGAGCACGCGTGTGCTGCTGAACTTCTGGCGTGGTGGAGAGGTTTTGGCGGCTGGCGCGCCTCCAGAGGGGCTTGCCAGCACTTGTTCAGTAGCTGTCCTTCAGGGACCAGTTATGAATAAACAGCTGGATAAATTGCTTGTTTTTTTTCCTGTCTCTGAATGCTGATACTGTAACACACACCCTCAGATTGGCCTAGCTAATATTAGAAAATGATTAAAATGATTGGGTAAAAGGATGAGATTTACTAATGCTTTTTGAAATGAACTGAGACATATTTTTGTAAGAATGGAAATTGCCCTCCTACTGTTCATATTGTTTTCTGTTCTAGAGTGGGTGTCTATGATATAACCCAGAACTACTTCTCTCATGTGGTCTTGCCGTTCTTTCTCCTCCAACACAGCAAGTGTTTGAAGAGCTGCATTGCTTTCCTTGGGGGATGTGTGCATGTGAGAGCAGGATAAAGCAGATTTGCCAGCAGAATCTTATTTTATCACGTGATTTAAATCAGAGGCGTTTTCAATAAGAGTTTATAGAAGCTGGTTCAAATCATTATAAAAATAAGAACTGAGATTCTGCTCTGGTAGTATAACTTAAAATAATAATAACCATGATTCTTTATTCTTTCCAGTGTCAGAACAACTGTGCAGCCACATGGCCAGGCTTCCTGTCTCTTCTGAAGGCTTGTTCAGGAAATGGCAAAATGCACAAAAAGGGTCTTTGTCATTGAAAAAGTTTGTTATTGTGCAGTAGAAGTACAGCTGTTACATATTTCCTTACTTAAATTTCGACCCTTCCTGAAGTTTCAGTCCTCTAATTATTCTGCCCAGGTCACTGGTCTATAGTGTCTATATTTAGCGTATTGCAAAAGTTTTCTGGTCATCCAAAGAATGAAAAGCCTTTCTGTGAAACCCTGCTCTGTCTACATCAACTACAGATTTTCTGTTGGACTAAGTAATATGAAATATGAATACTGGAGGGTTTTACAGAGAAGTTTGAATGCATAAGCTACTTCACTATTTTAATATTTTGCAGATTTCTGCAGGTTATGAGAACTATAGCACATGTACTCCCTCTCAAAGAAATACCAAAATAAATAAACCAATCCCAAAACTACCTGCCCCCCCCCCCAAAAAAAAACCCCAAACCAACACCAGATCAAAAAAACCCCCCAGAAACACCAGAAACAAAATTTCCCCCTCAGTCTGAAGTCAGGGAAATCATGCCCTATTTATCGGGGATTGTCTTTATCTAAAGGCTGTAATGAGTGTATTAGCCAGAAGTTCTGCCTTCAGCTACTGAAGTTTATTTCATCATTAGAAAATAGTAGTTCAAGTGTTCTAGCCTAAATTTACTTAATTTGCTTATTTAATTCACAAATGTATTTGTGAATGCTTCAACAGTTGTGGAAGAGACACAAGTTAGAGGGATGAATGCAGGACTGTGGCCTTTTGGTGGAAGTTGTTCTGATCAGTAAGGCAGGGAATGGTAAGTGTGTTTGTCATTTTCCTTCTTTTAAGTTCTTACCTTTCTGTGCCCCTCTAAGAGTTATAACTACAATGTTCCTGCTATTCACTTTTCAGATAGCGGTGTTTGCAGCTGACTTTATAAGAAAGCTTTGAATTCACAAAATGAGACTTTGAACAGACATAATGATAAATTCTATGTGAAGAACATTGTGAGATTTTATGTACCAGCATTTATAAGGCAGTATAAAATATGAAGAATTATAAAACATTGAGGTAAAAGGCATTGGCCTTTAAATTATTTTTAGCTGTAAGTGCATACTAAACACAGTTCTGATCACTGAATTTTTTTTTCTTTTAGAAAAACACAGAAGCTGGATAGTTACTGTGCTATTGTTAAGTAAACCAGTTTTTGCATTTTAATGGTTAGATTTTAGAATTTTGGATATTTTGGAGAAGAGGAATAGAGAAGTACTGTGAGTGTGGTGAAAATAGTATCTCTGGATAACTTTCTCTAATTAATATTATAAATCATCTTGGTTGTTCAGGTTTAGCTCCCCCCTGAATGAGTGGACCTTGTTGGTAATGCAGCTTCCTGGAGATGAGCTGGCGACTTCTGAGAAATTAGCTATATCCTTTGGAAGCAGAGGCTTGGAAGCAGGCTTTTACTGTATTTCCGTGTGCCATTAGAAAATAATTCCCTTCTTGCAGCAAATTTCCCTGCTATCTGAAATCTCCCACATGGAGTTTAGGCTGTAACTCTAGGCTCTACCACCTGATATGCATTTTTCTTTTTTCCCCTCTAGCTTCTCTTTAAAAGCATCCCAATTTATTCTGTAATACTCTGTGTATGGTGCTGAGTGGCTGTCTGAGCTGTGGACACAGGTACAGCTCCTGTACCTTCATCCATGAACCGTTCCCACAAAGGATATAAAGAGAGAGCCTGGTAGGAGACTGGAATTTCCCTTCCTGCAGCAATAAAGCTATCTTGATGGGCTATAATGTGGGCTCTTGGACTAGGAGAGAATGTCCTGGAGGAAAGAAGGCAATTACGTTTTTGGCACTAATATATATTTTAATCATAACATGATGCAGTTCAGTTGTATTTGGTTATAATGCGGTGCTATTTACATGTAATGAATATATGTATTATCATAGCCAGGGAATAGGCATAGCTGAAGAAAAAGTAGTTAAATGGCAGAGCCAGCTCACTAGGCTTTTGCTCTGAGCAATATAATAGGAGTAAAATGAGCTGAGTTTGATTAAGTGGCACAGGAATAAAGTACTGGCCAATAAAAACTGTGGTTTTGAATTATGTGTTCTGCCTTTTAAGTCAGCTCATTAGCTTTGTATTTATATGGCACCCTCTGCTCCTTTGAGCCATGTTAATTATAAGGTGGTGCAAAACATAATCAGAATGCTTATGCATGGATTTTGCATGAATGGAGAAATAGTATGTTTCGAAATACCTGTATGAGATATATTTGAAGTTATCTTTGACCATTTCTTTTTTCCTTTGTAAATTTGCTAAATCTGTTGGTGAAAATGGGACACCAGTCTGAGAGATGCCAGTTCACCTCAAAGCCAGCGTCCTGAACTCAGCCTCATGTTTGCTTCCAGCTACAGCTGCTTCCTCAGAAACCCCGCTCTTGTGGTGAAGGTTTGAAAATAGGAAAAGGAGTCTATTGTTAAGCTTGTGTATGCCCAGAGTGTGTGTGCATGCCTAGGCACACACTTTCACACACACATGCCTCCGGGTGGTCAGTTCATGGGCATATTTATGGGAAAGGAGAGTGGCAGGTTGGTTTTGGTTTTGCTTGCCCCCAGAGAAGCTTCATAAATTTTTCTTTTGCAAGGAACACCACTTCCAATCAGTGAAGGAAAACCCCTGCTACGTGATGGCTTTGCCAAAGCAGCAAGCTGCCAAAGGTCCAGCCTTCAGCAGCACTCAGCTCGGGAGCACGGAGACTCTGGCAATTACAGATGTGCAGGTTGTTGCCCTTTGCTGTGCCCCAGGGCCAGCTGTGGGAGCCTGGGCGCTGGTGTGTGTGGAGCCGTAGTCTTGCGTGGTCTGCCCAAACCGTTCTTGCTACACCTGCCTGAGACTGTGTGCTCTGTCAGTGAGAAATAGGCTGCACTTCTCGCCTTACAAAAGCTTTTCCCCCTCAAAAGAGGATGTCAGAGGAGGCAGTGATGTTGGAGGAACAGTACTTCAGTTGTTCAGACAGTTTAAAATGCCTTAGATGGAAATAACAATTGCATTTGTTTTTTTAGTGACAACAAAAGCCTTGACCTAATGTTTGACCCTACCTGCTTTTTTCTCATGTGTCTCCATCCTCAGCCAAGGAAGAGCTGAGCTGAAGCTCTGGGCTGCCTACAGGTTTTCAGGAAGCGGTGACATGTAACTCCAGCTGCTCTCCCCCGCTTTCCACGTATTGTTTCTGGATTTGTCAGAGAACACACTGAGATGAGAGAGTGCTATTTGTTAATTTCTTTTATTTTCTTTCATTTTTTTGATCAGGTTTGATGCTGGATGGAAACAGCTGCTTTATTTAGAACATGATGGGGAAGAAAAACACAGCTTAGGGTTAACACCCTCCTAGTGTTTATCCATAAATATGGAATAGTGCAGAAACACCAGATACATATGAAACACTGTGATTGGCTGCTACTGATGTCATTCTGATGTCACTCAGAAGTGATCAGTATGTCATCCAGCAGATGAACAGATCAGCTTTCCTTATTTGTGTGTATAAATTGCATTTCATAGCAGCACATTTTTAGGGCATTATTGCACTTCTTGAGTTTTGGAGGATATCTAGGCCTTTTCTTGAGCCTGTCAGTATTTTGTGTCAGCATACATAAATGTGCACCTGTGCCCTCCCTCTCTGCTTTTTTCTCTTAACACTGGTATGTAAGCAGTTGACTTTCCTCTGAGTTAACTAGTAAAAAAATAGGTGGGAGATCTAAGTTAGTGTGTATGCCTCACCTGCTATGATTGCAAGCTTAGAGAAGAGGAGTGTGTATTTGGGAGGATGGATAGATGCAGATGAGTGGAATAAAAAGTAACTTTGTGGAAATGTTCAGGTTTCCATCCACCTGTTCTTCTTGAATCTAGGTCAGTGTATGAGTACTACACTGTTTTTCACCCAGTGCTGAATTATAAGATTATGAATGCATTTCAAGGTTATTTTATTAAGTATGCCAGTATTCTACGACATGCAAGTCAAATCAATCAATATTTCTAACACTTTTGAATGGAAAAAGAAATTCTAAGAACTGATAGTCTGCTCTTAATAAAGGATGCTAAGGGAACAAAAAAAAAAGGAAAACCTCTTGAATTTTAGAATTAATTGGACTTTCTCACGTTCTATGCCTCTCACTCTAATCTAGCAGTAGCATGGTTTTTTTCTGAAAGTTTGGAAATGCTATTTTCAAACAAAGTCTTCAGGTAGAATGAATTTGATTGTATAAGTAGAAACATACTGGAAAAGGGTTATTGGAATACTTTTCTTCCATTTTTAATAAAATCTCTCTTTCTGTAATCTCTCTCCCTCAACTGACCAGAAGTGACTCTTGAACTGATGCTGTAGCCCCTTGCGTAGTTGCCAGAGTTTTATTTCCAAGGGACTAAAAAAAACATGGCTAACTCAACTCATCTGACTGCTCGGGAGTATTTTGAATGCTGTTATGTTACAGATTCTTTTTAGGACTGGCAAAATTTGAACCAAGCAGCCTGACTGGTGCTTTAGAAAATGTCTTAGTGCTAGATCTCTTCTGCCCATACACTTCTGAATTTCAAACGACCAGTTACCATAAACTAGCTGGTTTAAAAGGAGGTGAAAAAGTAATTACAAACTGCATGGGGGATATTTCCGAGTTACAGTCTAGATACACATCTGTTATGCTGTAGCTCTTGGGTGAGCTGCAACCAGCAGTGATCCAAACACAGATATAAGAATTTCATGCACAGATCTTTGCAGGTGATGCCTTGGACAAGTTTAGCAACTTAAATCAATATTATTGCTTATTCTTTCCAGCTGAGAAGGCACTGCTCTGCTCTTCCTTCTGCTGCTTTTTCCTTCTCCTCCTCCTCCTCTTGCTGCTGTTTGATCTGGTGAAAGCTGTTTCAGCCTGAGCTGGCAGGGCTATCACTCACTATCAGGATACTTAATCCCATGCAGGTGCAGTTTGAGGCACTACAGAGGGGCCTCAAGGTCGTGCTGGCTGCAAAGCCGGGCACTTATGGATAGCTGTCGTGGGAGGTGTGATAATCATTAACATTTCACATCTGGAGGTTCCATGCTCCTCTCTGCCATTTCTTCTTCTTCCTCCTCCTCTCTCCCCCCTCCCCCCACGCCTTCATAGCCTGTCACAAGGCTTTCCTGCAGCGCTGCAGCAGCCCTGGATAGCTGCAGAGGTGAACACTGCTTTGCAATCAAGCAGTTAAGTGTGGGTTGTTTATACTTTTAATGTAAAAATGTAGTCAACTGAAAGGAAACTATAGACAAGTAGACATCTTTTCTTTCATTGATGTTGGTGGTCTAACCTTTAAGCCAGTTCTTTTATTTGTTTCCTCTCTGTACTGGGTGATTTTAAGCCTACTTAAAAAAAAAAAAAGAGAGAGAGAGAAGAAAAAAAGGCAGGATGTTGCCACTGGCTGTATATCTGCTCCAAATAGAGCCATTCCTCTTCTGAAAGGTTGAATTTGCCAGACTCCTCCACCTTATTCCAGTCCTGGTGATCTGTTCTTTCCCTGTCCTTGTGCTAAAAGCTGCTTATGTTTTTTTTCCCTCAGAGAAGTCCTCTCTATTATGGTGCTGTTGCCGTTCTGTGAACGGTTTCAGCTGCCGTGCCTCCTTTACGCACCCTCCCCTGAAAAACATCGGAGACAGCCTTCACAGGGATATCTTAGGAGAAAAGACTTGAGAGAGAGAGAATTTAGGAAGCATTGGCAAGGGAAGCAAATGAGCTGTGATTAAAGAGAATCTGGGCACTGAATAAAGGATCCTTAAAACCCTTTAACTTAATACAAGTCTTCAAGAAAGTTGGCTAGGCTTTTGGGGGAGGATTTCTAACCTCAGAGTCATTGCTGCTAAGAGCTGCTGCTTCCCCTGTGGCTTCAGACTGGAGCAAGGATTTCCACAATTACACTGTGAACAGGAGCATGAGCCTATATTTAGGACACAACACTGTGGTAAAAAGCTACATATGGCATATAAGCACCCACTTAAGAGCTAAAAATACACATTGCAGCCCAGTTTGTCTTTGAATGAAATCATGCTTGGAACTGCAGTGTTTAAGCATAATTTGATTTCCCACCTTTCTCCCCATCTCCATTGTCCCCCCTTTCTCCCCCCGATATTATTATTATGTTTTAAAAGACTTTATTCATTGAAAATGACCTATTCAGATTTTAAGCATGTGGCTGCCTCTACACTAGGCCACATGCAACCTGTACATCATTCTAGGAAGGTTTTATGTGAATTTCTTTCTGACAGGGTTTTTATTTATTTTCAGGCCAAAACTACCCACTTTTTCTCCCCAGTGTCCAAACTTTTTGTGTGGTAAAAAAGAAGGAAACAAATTATGTCAAAATTGCAGTCTAGGATAGTCCTTAAACAAAGTATATGTGTTACAGGGGGTGAAGGACAGTGGTTGCTTTCTGCACTTGCTGGTTTTCATTTAGTTTTGAAATATTTCTCAGCTGGTGAAGAGAATTAAATGAAGTCCTGATAACCTCCTTTTAAAGGGAAAGAATATTGCCACTGATTTGGGTAACCATGCAAAATGTCATTAAAGCTTTTAAAATTTGTCCCTCTGCAAGAGGGTTTCTGTGCCTCTGCCACCCCCCTCTTTGTGGTGTCAATGGCACGGTTTCCTCAGTGGGGGTTGAGATGGTCAGATCTTCCATGAGGGTGGGTAAAGCATAGGGAAAGACTAAGACACAAACTCTCTGGTCGCTATGAAGTGTATTGTACACCGGTGTCTTGAAGGTGCAGTATGGACATGTTTTGTGTACCCTTCATTTTTACTGTATTGGATATTGTTGCCTTATTCTGCCAGCTCCTGTCCTTCAGAGGTTTTTTCCTTCAAGAATGCAGAAGGCAATCTCTTACACACAGAGCACTTGGGATATTAAACGAGTTTTCTTAGTTGGTTCTTGCTTCAAAGTATACTTGTTTAGATTCAGAGGGGGAATAATGGAATTTTAGTTCCTTCAATTTTAAAGCGTTAGGATTAAAAAAGAAGATACGCTGTTTGTTGATGTTCTTCATTCTTTCAGAGCTGCTGCCAGCAGCATCTCTCCAACTTGATCATTCATCAAGAGAAAGCTGCAAATGAAATATCTGCCAGCTTTCAAAAATGGAGCTATGTTAAAGGAAGAAGGTGTTTCTCTCTCTCTCTCTCTGTCTCTCTCTCTTTTTATCTGTAAAGCAGAATGTTCTGTCTGTTCTTTGAAACAGTTATTCCAATGATAAGGATATAATTCTATAGCTCCTCAGTGCTTATGTAAATGCATTCAACAACACATCTGGGAAACTGGACTTCTGTTAGTCTTCATTGCCTCATGCATTTTGATCAAACTAGAAATGCTCTTTTAACTTTGTCTCTTCAAAAAGAGCAGGGGAAGAAAGCTGTTTTTCACTAACAATATCATATATTGATCATGCTGATTTAAAAAACATTTTACTGGAGACATGGGGAAAGAAAAATCACCATGGAAATACTGTGGTGGAGGGCACACTTGGAATGGTATATATGGATTTTTTGAGGCTGGAACAGAAGTTTCCAGGCACACTTCTTGTGTGGATTATGGATGGTAGAGGCAGTGGTATTTGTTCTGCTTTTTGCAAAGATGGGGACACAGACCTTACTCCCTTGCAGGCCAGGGTTGGTTGTATGCAGACCTGCATGTCGAGACAGAAGATCCTGGCTCTTTTTTGGAGAGCAGAAGTCAATTGAGGTTCTTGCTCTGCACATACATTTCAAGAGGGTTGTATACCACATTTTGGGAATTTTTTGATTAGGGAAGAAAGAAAATATATAGGCTTTCAATTTGAATTCAGCTTTTCAGGAGATCCGGTGCTTTCCCCTGGCATTTACATATGTTGCAACTTTACAAAAGTATATCTTTCTCCTCTTGAGACCATTTATGTTTGCATTCTGAGGCTTCCGGGATCTCTTGGCATGGCTTTTTCCAGCTCATGATTCACTACAGTGCCAAGTTATCCTCAGGTACTCCATGCTTGATCGCTTTCTGTATTCTTACTTGGAGGAAGAAGAAAATTCCCTACCCCAGTCAGCTTTTGGCAGTTGAAAATTTTATTTAAAATGCTTCCCTATTTCTGGAAGAGATGCCATTTTGCAGATGATAAATTGTGTATATGTAATATAATGTAAGAATACTTATTTAGGAGAAGTGTATATCACCGTGAAGAAAAATAAACTTACTCCAGTTATGAATTTCAGGTCTCTACATAAGAAGGTTTAACCAACAGAAAACCATCCCAACTTCAAGTGCTGCTATAGGCACTGAAAACCAACTTGCAGAATTATATGGTCTGTTATATGAACATGTTAAAACTGGCAATACTACCAAGGGGCCTATAACACCCCTTAAAGTTGAATTTAGATTTGAATTTTTGTAACTTCTTGGAGGTTGTAAAAAACAGGAGATTGTAAAAAACAATGGAAAAATCAATGTTCAGCTCACTGGTGAACTGAGTTGACAAAGGAGTTTGAAATCCAATGCCATCTGTTTTACTAGATCCTGCCTTAAAACAACACCAGCAGACTGTGTCAGTCTCGAAGTACCACTTGATATATTATTAGTTACCGCAGAACAATCCATTTTTGAATCCTGCTATCTGTATTTCCTGGGAAATACGGTCTCACCCAAGACAAAGGAAAATGTTACACGTGAATTAAAACTGCGTTGGGATGTGATAGATCTTTGGATCTGCAAGCATAATATTTTTGGGAAGTGATAATATATCAAAGAGAAAATTAATTATGTAGGGGTTTTTCCTAACACCTGGAGCTCATGCTGTTGCTGCTTCTGCTGCTGGCTAGCTGTTGTTTTTCATAAATCACTCTGTAGGAAAAAAATTAAATCCAGTGAAATGATGGAAAAAAGAAGTCATGACTAGGAAGGAGGAAAGCAACATCTAAATATTTAACTACCACCCAACAAGTTCAGAATCTTTAGGAATTTCCATCTTCCGTGGCGTGTTTCTTGGCTTACAGCATGGAAAAGAAATCTGCTTAGCTATCTGGGATTGAAAAATAGTAATCTCATCCTATGTTCTGGATATCTTAAAAAGAACTCAAAAAAAAAGTCCTTCTTACCCCTCAAAAAGCAAGCAAAAAACCAAAAAACCACCACCACCACCACAAAAACTGAAACCAAACCAACCAAAAAACCCTACCACAACTAATAAATGAAATAAACCAGAAATGTATCTAATCTTGAGCTTTATGACTTCATCTCTGACTTTAATGAAGGCCTTTTATTCACTCCAGGGACTTTCATTCACTGACATGAGGCCATTCACTGAGATCTGTGATCAGGATATTTCCTTTCCTTTGTATTTTGATCCTGCCAACTCCCATTTGGGTATTTCACTTGCACATGCCAGTGCTGCAGAGGTACTGTTTGTAGCACCTTTTTTTGAACAATGGTGAGGGATTTAGAAGGATGGGAGGGATCCTAATTCCCAAACAGGTGCCTCTAAAAGCCAGATTCATGAGATGTGGAGTAAGTGGCAGCATTATTTTGAGTATATTTTATTTATTATGAGTTGGGGACTACAGAGTTCCCAGCAGGAGTGCTGTCACCTTCTACACCCATAATAATCACTATTTACAAATTATTTTTGCATACTATGCTGCTTGACTTCTGAACGTGCTGAAGTATCAAGGTCTAAGAAAGTAACAAAATAAAACTGCTAATACCATATGTTTATTTTCTCTGCTTGGGTTGATCAGCAGACAATTTGTTTAGTAGGACAGTTATGGTGTCTTTAACACATTTTTGGGTCAATGCTGACTGGGTTATTATTTGTTCTTGTTATCAAATATATCTGAGGCAAAGTAAATGCAAAGATCAAGGACTGAGATAGCTTTTCTAAGGGATTCCTCTGTTGTCATATTTTCTGTGACATTTTTCACAATTAGATGTATTATTTGACTTTTATCATCGCAGAGAATATAAAATCAAATCCTTGATTTTACCATGTGCATTGTTGGTCCCCGTGAAAATAACATCATAAATGCATTCATTTAATTCAGACTAGTGTTGTCTTTTCTTGTGTATGGAAAGAAAATTCTCACAAATATCTTTCATAGTGGAACATGGGAGTTTTCAAAAATTTGTTATGCCTGACAGTGAGGAGGAAGTGTTATATTTGTCACTCCTTCCTGCTGCTAGAATAAACACCTGGATTTATCAAAGCATTTGTTCTAATCAGCAGGAGATGTTTATCTAAAAAAAAAGTTTTCTAGTCTTATCAAAGTTCTTGTCAAAGAACTGTATATCTCTACAATGTGTGTAGGAAACACTCTTCCACTGCCTGAGATGAATGTCCTGTGCTTCACCCCCAGATTCCTGTATAGGGATTATTCTGCGCTCATGTGGGAGATGAGTTTGAAAAAAGATATTAGTTTATTGGCATTCTTCGTGGACTTTTTGTCTTTATATCACATGAAATCTGTAATCTTATGTTAAACTGTAAATTTTTCACACTGCTATAAACCAGCTTTCTTTCTTCATCATTCCAGTCTGTTTCCTATTGATGGATGTGGTTCCATGGAGTCAATTTTGTAGAAATGTTGAGATAAAGGCATCTTATTCTTTAGCAAGGCCAGTATAAAATGATACAAACCACTGTTTAGCTGTATTAATGTAATTGCTGTGTTCATAAATCACATCTTAAATGTGATTAGAAAAAATGAATCTAATAAAATCTAATATATGACATTTCTATTTACAGTCATTGCAGTTATACATTTGTTTCTCTAATCATAAGCTGACAGCTTTAATTTTTAATGGAAGACCCCCTCATACTAAACTCTACAACTTTATGCTTTTGTTGTGCTTCTAGTAGGAGATATCCCCAGTGGTTACTTGAAATTATCTTGAGCTTTGTGTCAACCTTCCTGCTTGCCCTCCTTACCCATCCCACATTGCCACTGGTGTAAGGTTGCTGATAAGATCTCCAAAGTTGTCATTTTTCCAAGCTAAGCAGTCTCAGCTTTCTTGGTGTCCCTTATATGACAGAAGTGCCTGGAATTATTCCTGCCCGGGGGTGGGACTTGTAATTTCTCTTTGAACTTCGTAAGATACCTGTCACCTTGTTCTCCATTTTGCTGAGATCCCTCTGAAATGTTTTCCAGGATTATTTGCTTTATCACCTTCCTATGGATTAAAGTGAGGACTGGCTGATCTCTAGTTGCTCGAATTGTCCTTCTTGCCCTTCCCAAAGTGACATTTGTTTTCTTATGGTCTTTGAGAAACTCTGCCAGTTGCTGTGACCTTTCGTAGATGGAGGGCACCCTCAAAATGGCATTGACCGTCTCTCTCAGCACTTTTGGGTAGATCCAATTAGGCCCCAAGGCCTCAAGTGTGGAGAGTTTAAGTCTGATCCTAACCAGATCCTTCTCCACCGACAGTAGGTCTTCCTTTCTCCAGACTTTCCCATTGGTCTCAAGGATCTGGGAGTTCTGAAGACAAGTCTTAACAGTAAAGTACCTCAGCTTTATCCATGTCCTTTGCCACTAGGTCCCTTGGCCTTTTCACATGAAATACCCACATTTCCCCTGGTTTTCCTTGTGCTGCTGGCACTTCCGTAATAGTTTTTCTTGTTCCCTTCCCTTCTCTTGTCAGATTCAAGGGCTTTGGCTTTTCTAACTCTGATAAGTAAATGATGGACAGGAACAATATGTTGCAGGTTGGCAGTTTCACAGAAGCATCAGTGAATCCTGAAAGCTTCTGGGTAATGGGACACACAAAAATTAGGAGCAGAGATACAGTAAATTGGAAAAGGGTAATTTGAGTGCAAGGTCATTTACAATAGCCTTGATGTAAGAATATGTCTGGAGGTTCAAAAGAAAATTTTAGTTCCTTTTGTTTAAATTTTCCCTAATCACATATCCTGATGTTTACCAACATTTGGTAAAATCAGAATGTAATCTTTGGTTTATACTGGGCTACACTGTATTCAGGACTTAGAAGGAAAAGACGGAAGTACCACTTGGGTCTCATGGCATACTTGGCAGGAAGGAGAGGCAGGTAGGATAGCAACTTGTTTCTTGTACCATTATTCTAAAGGGCAGGAAATGCACAGGGAGAATCTGAAGAGGTTCATTGTGCTTTTTGGACAAAGCAAGCAGCCTGCCTGACCCCGTGAACATCTTGGATCCTAGTAGGGCAGAAGCATGCAAGGTGTATACCACAGGTCTGAGAAGGTTCAGAGGAGGAGACCTCCTCTACTGGAGCAGGAGGTGACAGTAGCAAAGTCCCCACTATGGTTTGCAGAGTGCTCCTAGGCTGGGCAGGCGTGCGAATGCCGTGCTGATCCAGGGATTTCAACATTTTCTATTACCTTGATTTTATGTTGGGGATTCTAAGACTTCCCTAGCTTTTGGTGCACTTTGCAAAAATTTGAAATGCTGCACTGGGTCATGGAAAACAGGCTAACATGTCCTTCCCTGAGCTTGAAACAGCCCTGTATCATTCCTGACAGATGATTGACTTAGAAACTGTTCTTAGAAACCTTCAGTAACAGCAATTTGCCAGTCATCCTTGGTAAACTATTCCAATTCCCCACTATCCTTAACAAAAGAGAGGTTATTTTTCTAAAGTTCTGTGTAGAAGTGTTTTACTACAGTCTCAGCACATGAAAATTAGTCTGCTGGTGAGATGTGTGACGCTGTCTTCTAAAACGGTTTCTGGATGGAAGCTTTTCTTCGGTGCACAGTCCATACATTCATACATTTACTTGGGGATTTCTTTTTCCTTTGTTATTTATCTTTCAGCTTTTTTTCAAGTACATAATAAAAGCCCATTAGTTGTTCAGGATTCTTTTGAACCCATTTAATAATGTTAACTTAAGTGTTAACTTATATAGTTGTTGTTGGACTTTTCCAGAGATACTATCCACCTCCTAAAATGATCTGTGGAAACCATGTTAGAACATGCCACAGCTGTCTTTCGATCTGAACACTTTGGATTTCCTTTCCATTCAGGCTGGCTCAGGCAGGTCTAAGGTTTGGGGAGCTCATGTGTTCTTGGAGGTTGACCAGCCAGAGGGTTGGATTGTGGGTGTGGTGGATGTGCAGAACCTGAAAATCAGTTTGTTCTCATTTCCCTAGTTTGGATATTAACTGAAATTACAAGTTGTCCCTCTGAACTCTTATTCCCCTTATTTTGGCCATTAGGTGCAGAGGGTTTAGGGGATGGTTGCAAAAATTGGTTTAAATACCTGCAAGCAGTGGACCCTGCTTAGTGTGGAAAGAAACACATGCACTGTCAGGTAGTGAAGTGTGTCTCATGGAGCCTGAACTACCTCTTTGAAATTGTACCAGCTTGATAAAATGAGACAGCGTATCACAGGAGTTGAAAGTTTTTCCTGAGTAAACTCTCTCTGAGGGGGAGAAAGGACATGAAATACCACCATGCTATTTTTGGTGAGGTTTTCTGTGGATGCATTTGTTGCCAAGAAGATCCCCCAGCACTTCCCACACATCAGAATGGCTCTGTTGGAAGCCCAGTAGTCTGCTGTGAAATGGTTCAGAAATTCAGCTGTTTTAAAAGCCTGCACTGGACTCAACCTGTAAAGAGAGGAGAGCCCCCTCATCTGTGTGCCAGAGGTTTTGTTGTAAGAAGCTGTACTCCACTGTGTTGGTTATTAAACTGCAAGGCTTTGAGTGCTATCTACTCCTTATGCACGAGATTTTGTATGTAGTTATTAGGCTTCATTACCTGGGTTTTAAGTGGATGTGTAGGGCAGTTGGATCAGTTGTCATCGTCTAAGAACAACTCTTAAGATGAAGGCAAGCAATTTGTGCTTAATGTAGTAGAAAAAGGGGGAGCCAGTAGGAGGACTGGCAGGATGAAACAGGGGGAATGTGCTTGAGGCAGTAATCCAGAAAAAATGAATTTTGCATTTTGAATGGATTTCAGGGGGCAAGATTACTTCTGTCACAGCCAGAAGGAAAGATTATCTTGCATCGCAGCAACAATAATGAGGGACTGGGTGAGTGTTTTGGTTTTATGAATAGAACAGGAAGGGAAGGCACTAAAATGCTAAAGCAGGCAGGATTTTGAGTCAGTTGTAGGTGTATGGAGGCAAGCGGAGGACAAAGCCAAAGGTGACACCCTGGCATCATGAGAAAGACATGATTGAAAGACAAGAAGGTGAAGGGCAGCTGTGTGTTCCCCCCTGTATCAGGGTGTGTTTTGATTGACCTGCAGGAAGTTCCCTTGGGGAATTCGGCATTCAAATGTCTCTAACTTGACATTGTTTGTAGTGTTGTGTTATATTGTTGTCTAAACTCTGCAGTGTTTTTGCAAACTCAGGTTTGCAAATTGCTGCGGCCGTGTCCCATAGGAGTGTAGCTCCCTCTTTCCCTGTAGGTTAGGATGCTGTTCAGAATACACCTGCAGGGAAATGTTTCATCTCCGCCGTAAGGGAAATGGGAAGTATGAAGATCTAACGTAACAGAGTGGAGCCCAGGCTGTGAAAAAGAATGGGCATTTTTTTTTTTGGTGAAAAAGAATGCAGACATTTTGGGTTCTGGTTAAAATACTATTTCTTAATATATAAAAGAAAAAAATGAACATTTACATAGAAAGCAAATGTATTTTGTGAAAAGCATTGCTTACAAATAAGCTTATTTTTCTGTTAAGAGTCAAAAGTCTATTTCTGCTCATCCTATTTTAATCTCTATTTCCTGTTTGTTTTCTGTTCATTTGTACACTGGGAAGGAAGCTACTGTGTCCTATGGATTTTCCACACTACTGTTTCTATTTCTGCTATGAGAAATCAGCCTTTAGAGCAGTGTAGCAAAAGCCATTTTTGCAGTGTTTTTGGTGAACTGCAAAGAAATTGGAACCAATAGAGAAAACACAGATAAGAGCAGTCTTTTTTTTTCATAAAGTTCACGACAATTAGGAAATGGAATAGAAATTGTGTGTTATGGAAGACTTTTCACTGTGTTGCAATTGTGATAAGCCCTGGACAACACATGGTGGAAAGGTGATGCCTTTGAAGGACTGTTTCCACTAAGGCTTGTTCTTGTTTTGGGCAGGAAGCTTATGCTGATGGAGTTTTAAATCTTTTTATATATATATACGTATATGTATATAATGTGTGTGTTTGTGTGTGTGTTTGTATATATTCAGTATTAAAATTCTCTGCTGAAAATTATTTTGGTTTTATTAAGAAGTAATATTTTCAAGCAATGTACTTAATCATTTTACCTGCTGGCTTACCTTTACCTTGTCAGGCAGCTTGGATTAAGGAATTCAACTGCTTCTGCTTAAAGGCTTTTTTCCTGCCCTTGCAGAACAGTGCTTTTTTGTTTGGGCTCTTAGCATTTTAGGTGAAGAATCTAAAATTCCTGAAAACCTGTCTTTCTACTTGCTGAAGCAGTTTGTGAAAATATTACTTTTCACTGTAATATTTTATAATTACAATGTATTTGCTTTCTCCCCACTTTCTCAAACTAATAATTTCTTCTGTAGGGGAATACCTTTAGTGATAAATGTGCTGGGTTTTTTTGATCACCTTGACTCTATGAGGAACAGCTAGAGCAGCACGTAGCCCAGGGCTGAAATCTGTGTGGAGCAGGCCTGCTGTATTTTTCCCGGTTTTGGGCTTAGCTAGGCCCTGAGAAATAGCAGCAAATCTGGGTGCCATCTGGACTTGCTCTCTGCTCAGGCGAGGTCTGGGAATCCTGCATCACTCCTAGAGGGAGTGTTTTGGTTTTTTTTTTTTTTTTTCTTCTAGCTGCAGTGTGGGCCAACCCCAAGTTTTTCCCAGGACTGTGAAAACACAAATTCTGCCTTTCCCAAATCTTTTGAGGTTTCCCCTTTTTTTTTTTTTTTTTTTCTCCTGAGGAAGGCCATGAAAATCACTGCATAATGGGTTTGGTTAAAACATTAATGTCAGATGTGACTTGAATAAACCCTGGAGCTAACCTCACATGAAGCCTACTTGTTTACTTTAACTGAATGAAGAATTAATAAAATGATAAGTTGGTTTCACTGAGGTTTTCTAATCAGTTGAAAATGTTTGTTTATTCCTGGAATCATAATGAATAATTGCAGAGAATCATTTTGAACACTGTTGTATTTTCTCCTCCTAAAATGCAAAATCATAAATGCAAGGACAGCACATATAGAAAACATACAGTCCAAGTATGTAGCTACTGGGGAAAAAAAATTTTAAATCCTCCAATATTCACCTTTTCCTGAATGTTTGCTTTGGATTCAGGTTACATTAGATCCTATTGTGTGTTTGTCAACTCATTCTATGTTGCAAGCAAGAATATGCTAAATACTTACCATTGCTTTGCCTGGTGTGGCTGAGGACTTACTTCCTTGAGAAAATGGTGGTGGAAGTATGTCTCCTTTCTGTTGAAAGAAATCAGCATTTGTCATTTGCATATGAAGGTGTTGTTATTTCAAACACTTTCAGCCATATCCATTTTCTGCAGAAGACTGAGTTGCAGAGGTGAAAAGCATTGACTGAGAAAGCATAACAGTGAACAATGCCTTGTCTGTCATTCCTTTCCTCTCCCCCCCCCCCCCACAAAGTGCCACAAATTAAGAATCATTTATTGGTTATCTACTTGCAAAAACAGTGTTGATACGAAGCGCTTAACTCTACCTGTAAAGTAAATTAAGTGTGGATGGCAGTGGGTAAACGGTAAAGTTTATTATACTACCTTATTATCATAATTGCCTTTTGTAACATGGTTTACAGTGGATTTTTAAATGATGACCCTTCATGATAATCCAAAGAACACAAAAGAAAATTACATTTCTACTGCTGAGGACAAAGCCAGAGAATTCCTGACTTGCCCCATTGAATGTGTTTTGTTTGGCTTTCCCCTGAAGCTGGGGCACTGGGATAATCACAGAAGGAGCAGCTGCCCTCTTACTCAAATTGGGAGTGGGGGTTGCAGGTGTAAATTCCCTATTTGATGACAATTCACCAAAAGCAGTTTTGGTCATAAGCCTGTAGGAATATTTCATGCAGTCACGGTACTTACCTTAGCCTTTTGATACTATGTTATAATTCATGATGGTGAAACTTTAAACATTTTGACTCCTACAACATCCAAAGCATGGTAAATATTTTGCTAAATTTCACTGACATGTGAGGTCTGGAAGAAAATGGTACAAGTGTTTACTACCAGTGTGCTAATGCAGCATGCTGGTTCTGGTATGATAATCTTATCATACTGATGTGTGAAGTGTCAAAATGATGGGTGAAGGTTTTCCTGTAATTTGAAGGGTCGTGTTAAGGTTTTTAATACCTATTTTTCAGAGGTTCCTCTGTCTTTTCAAATGCCTGACACTGTCTTTTAGTGGAACAGCACTGTTGGCTTCCTTTGCAGCAGGAAAGCTTTGTATGTTGCCACCACTATGAAGGTATTCCACTGAGCAAGGTGGGCATTAAGATGTGATCTGCTAATAGTCTCAGGCAGGAGGCTTTTCCAGATACAGAACACTAATTGTCAGAATGAAAGGCAGTGGTTTTTGCTTCCTGTTTCCTAACACACCACGGAATCTTTTGTGACGCTGACCAATGCGATTACACTCAAAGCAGAGATGTTGCAATTTGTCACTGAGCTTTGGCAATGGGGGCTGATGCAGCAGACATGAGGGAAAATCAAACACACTGTAGCATTAAAGTTCATTTGATAAGCTTTAAGTGGTAACTTAGTGATCCACCAGCTTTTTACCAAGACTTGGAATGTTGTAGCTTACATCAGCTTTCCTCTCTAAAAAGACTTGAGGTGAAAGAATTGTCTATTTGCCAATATCTTGTTTTCTTAGGAAAGTCTTGCCTAAAATTGTGTGTGGTGGTGATTATTTAGTATTCAAAGTTATTAATTTGAGATTGATGAGACACAAATTAAATGTTATTAGCTGTCATCTGATGATAACCTAGAACTATGGCAAAAGGAACAGATCAGCCAAGCTTCCCCTGGCTTCTATTTTTAGGACTTGAGTTTTCATCTGTTTGAAAAACTTCTGTTGTTGCTCTGACTTTCATTGTTTGATTTGTAAGCTTATGCTGTTGCCTGTTGAGTTTCTGTGCCCATGAGTTAATTTATCTTCCTATGCATTCTTCAGGTGGTTAAAGACAGAGTGAGTCAGTGTTTTGCAGGTGAAGGTTTAGACAAGTTCTGGATAAAATAATAATAAAGGCTCTGTCTAGATTTTTATCTCAGTGCAGCAGAGGCAGACTGTTGAGAGACAAAGATGAATCTGGGTGGTCTTGATGTTGGAGACTGCCATGAACATGGATGTTCCCAGCTGGGGGACAGGGAGAAAAAAAAAGGTCCTGAAATTATGAAATGTGTGTACTCAATAACAGTGTTTTGCTGTGTAAGAAACCCATCTTGTTTGAAAAGCGATCCAACCAGCTATTTTAGCACTGCTTATCTTAAAAGCAGCAGCAGCAGGTAACACTAATGCAGTCAGGAGTACCTTGTTTGCTATGGGGGTAGAAAAAATGTTCTGCAGGAGTAAAAATCTGGGAACTTAAACCACAACACCCCTCCCATACATTTATTTGTCTTTTAGCAAATGGTATTTGAATCAGTTCAGTGACATGGAGAAGTTTATGGAAAAGTGCATTATTACTAGAGCTGTAACTGAGGTGATTTCACAGTTTATTTTTAGGCACTTCGGATTGAAAGTTACTAATTGAGGGTGGGGGTGAGAAGGGAAGGTTTGCTTGAAGTTAGGTTAAGCCAAGGTTATCTGTATTTGTCTCAAGCCCGGAAGAGTTGGCAGGAGAATTGACTGAACTTTGTGAACTTGCACAGACCTGACCCTTAACACACTCACACACACTCACACATGCTCACACAAACGCGTCCTTGAACACTTTCTCAGCCTTCCACTCCAGCCAATTTCTCTAACAGGCATACCACAATCCTTTCCAGCCCACACTGGGAGGATATTAAATAATTTTTATCCTAAAATTCCTGCTCCCTCCTCCTCTTTAACTTTCCCATCCACCCTCTGCATGTTCCCATTGTGGGGAAGGATGAATGCTGTTTTCTCTTATCTCCTTGGCTATGAGGGTAGTTTCACAACTGCTCCATGTTTCAGTTTTTCACCTACCACAGACTTAATGTATTAAAGTGGGCCAAATCTGGCACTCCTTATCCCAGACAAATGTTTTATTGAAGTCTTTGGGAACTTTGCCTGGGACTCTATGAGATTGCAGGCAGTGGTATTTAAAAGAGGTTTCCACAGTCACTTGATTTGATTGAAGTAACTTTTTTTTTTTTAAAGTGGAGGTAGCTTAATCAAGGCAGTGCTTTCAAGTCTGAAATTGTCTCTTATGAAGTTACCTGGGAGGAGGTTTGAAATTCCTCACTTAGTGTTTTCACATCTCCATGCATCAATTCCCAGTAATTTCTACTCTTTGCCTTCTGTTTGAAGCCAAACCCTATGAGGGATGTCATTTATTTTACTTCCCCACTTCAAGGTTGGGCTGGACAGTCTTGGATTCTGAAAGGACAAGTTATAGCAGCTTGTTATCGGGTACAACTGATTGTCTGCAAGTGATGTGATGAAAGAAACAGTCTAGCTGAGATTCTGACTTTATAACACTAATAAAAGTCCTCAGGGTGGGATTTAAACCCCCTTGCACGCACAGACTTACACCTGCATTCTCTCACTCTGTGACTGATGAAACAGTAGCAGGATAAAAATTACTTCTTTTGGGGAGGATAAGTCCATACAGTTTTTGCTTGTTTTGGGGAGCGTAAGTTCATACAGTTTTTGATGCACTTGGGGCAAAATAATATCAGGGTGAATTGTCAGTGAGGGGAGGGAATTGCTCTGGGGAGTTAGTTCTGATAGCCCCATGTGTTTCTGGGCAGGAAACACTTCTGACTGTATAGCATTACGTTTGCTAGAAAACCCGTTGCTGGTAGTAAACCTATTACCTGTAGGGCTTTTCTATATTTATAGTAAGAAGATGATAGATGTATTTCTTTTAAGAGTTCAAAGGAAGATAAAGAAAGGGAGAAAGTTAAACTCCGTCAGAACCCACCAAAATACCAGTATGTCAGCTCCTGAATAGGGTGTGCAGTGGGTTCTGTGCAGGGAGGTGCTGTTGTAATCAAGGGACATGTAGAGAATTGAAGTATGGCAGATATACTGGATTTCCATTAAGGAGTTAAAAAAAGATTATGAAAATAAAGCCTTCTCTAAGAGTGAAAGAAATTAGGAAATTGTGCCTTCACTGACTAGACATTTGTTTCTGTCTGAGGCATCATTCATTTTAAGATTATAGGAAAGGCCACTCTAGTAGAAAGTTCTTTTACCCTCTGCATCTTCACTGATGCTGATGTCCTAAGTGTCATTGCACGAGCCTCATGCTCAGGTCAGAGCTGCAGATCTGGCCCCCGATCTCTTTCAACTTGTGGATTGCAGCAGGAGATTGACCATCTAGGATAGGAGCTCCTTTTTTTTTCCCTCAAACTCAGATCTAAAAATCTGGTGCAGTACTTGCAGCTGGAGAGAAATGGAACAGCAAATTACTTTTAGTTTGACTGCATAGAGGCCACAAAGTCCTACAGCATTTAGTGAGAGGTTTTTGTGGTGAGAGGAAGTGGAGGCAGAGGCTGAGGATTCAGCCCAGTGAAGAGGCCACAACATTGCAGTTGTGGCAGGTTGGTGCAATGGCTCCTGTAATCTCCTGGTGCTGTATGCTTTTCCAGCTGAGCTTAAAAAAGGTTTGCCTCTAACTACCAGGTCTCCCAAAACTGCTTTAACACTTCTTGTTATTTTTTCCTGTGGAAACCTTGGTGGGCCTCTCTGTCATTTTCTGACTCCACCAGTCCTCTTGATACTGCTGTCTTGTCACCGACTACTCGGTGACTTGTTCTCAGTAGTGCTTGTTCTCACAGCTCGTTCGACGAGTGTATGACTAGAAGAGTGTTCTTGTCCACTTACCTGTGTGTTTAACTGAAGTTCATGATGGGCTGTTGAAGTTACCAGAACTATACTATAAAAATGTGCTACTTTTTTTTTTTTTTTTAATTTACTAGTGGGTCTTTTCATAGTGTGTACATGAGAAGGAGCTGGGGCAAATGCTTAATAGCCCAATAAGGAAAAATAAACCTCTTCTCATAGAATGGGCTGTATTTTTTGAAAAAAATCATACCTGTCTTTTGGAGTTTAATCTGTGCCAGTATTTCTGTTTGTGGTTTCCTTACGTACTTGCATTGTGCTATTTCATCTCCAGAGAAGTTTTGTTGTTTTTTTTTTTTCCTGTGTTCAACTTTCTCACAGTTGTGTTGTATTTTTCTTTTTTTTTCTACCTGAAAAGAAAACTTCTCTTTTTGACTTGTCTTCTTATTTTTTTGAACTATGGAAACAGAGCTGAATGTGTTGGACTAGTGGTTGGGTTTCTGTTGCTCAGCTCTCTTTTATGATACTTTTACAGGGTGATTTGTACAACAATTAACATTCCTTCAGGCGAAGAAGAGCTCTAATGGAAGCTCTCTCTGAGCTGAGAGAGCAGCAAAAGTGGTCTGGGAGTAGAAAGATTAACAGTGAGGTTAAACAGGTCAAATAAGAAGTAACAGTCAGTTGAAAAAAGTGCATAGTACAGGGGATTAGAAGAAGGGATGAAGTTTAATGGCTAGGTTTTGCAATGAGGTTGTTACTTATGTGTAGGTAAATTGTCTTTGTTTTGACATTAGTATGCAGGAGTTTGGCTTTGTCCCCGAAGCTCAAAATGTTATTTTGTAGAAATACAAAAAGCCTGATTTCTTGCATATTGCCTTTCCCACGTACCTCTGACTTAGTGAGCTTCTAGCATTCTCTCTGGAGGTAGTTCCTTTCAGACTTCCATTCACTGAAAAAGTAAATTCCTCCAGTTGGCAAAGGCAGGTAATGGTTTGCAATCTGCCTGTGCTTTCTCACAGGTGCACACAAAATCAATTTCAGTAGTAAGACACCACAAATGTTATAAGCATGTTTTTCCTTTTGCCATGTACAAGCACAATCCAAGATCAGATAAAAGAAATGTCATGTTGACCTGTGGTTGCCTCTGAAATATTTTTGACTTTTGGCTTCATGAGTTAGCTAATCTACTGAGGCAGATTTCTTGCCTGTGATGGTGAAACCAAGTTTTCCATCATGCATTAGTAGAAATGAATGCTATAGAAGATCTCTATGACTCTTGACTAAGAATTGTTCTACTATCCATGACTTGAAAAAATACCAATAAGCTAAATGTTTTTGGTACACTTTGTGGCTGAAATGCATTAGCAGTGGATACCAGGAAGAAGCAAACTTGAAATGTGTATTACACTGTTTTCTCTTATTCTTTGTAGATGACTTCCCCGTATTAAAACGTAACAGGGCAAGCGGAGAGCGTAAACATGTGCTCCGTGTGACACAAGAGTGAGAACTGGAGGGTGCAAGCTGGATAGGACTGACTTCTTGATTTCTCTCTGACAGGAGCTCTCACAAATCTAGAGGAAGTTTTGCCCAGGATGTTCAGGGGTTTTGCTACAGATCACCTCAGTGGGATGTAGTATTACTACTTTTCCCTAGTGAACAGAAGCAAGAATTGGTTACTTTTCTAAAATTCATTGAGCCTTTTTGATTTGTGATTCTATGCTAATGGTTTTCCATTTTGTGCAGAAACATTTTTCCTTGTCTTGTTATGTGTAATGATAATGAATAATAAGGAAATGGCTTCATAGGTGATAAAGGACATTATAAAAATCCTGCTGAGAATTAACTGTAAGCTAAATTGTGTTCAAATAATCAGATTTGGGCACAGCTCTCCTGCTGTGTTTCATCGTTCCTTCCTCCATTCTCTGCTTTCTGATAGGCTTTGCAGCCTGGTCTTTGCCAAGAAAGCATAAGGCATTGGAAAGAAAGTGGAGTTAATTGTATTTAATGGTGGGTCAGGGAGGGAGGAGGAGAGAGAAGGTTTTAATATCAAGAGCCAGCACCAATACTGAATATAGACATGCTTTTAAGTCTGTTTTATTAAAATAATTTCAAAAGCAACTCCTTCAGAAATATTGGTCATCTTGGCAATGTACCATGGTGATTTTTTTTGAAATCTGAACTCAGGATGACCTAACACTGGGCCTGTTAAAAATCCCTCTTTCCCCCGCCTTCCTTGTATCTTTATCCTCCTTTGCCCCCTAAGCCACTGACCTATAAGCAAAAGCATCGGAACTGGCTGTTCCTGCCTTGGTGGTTGGAATAACTTTTCGTTTTTTGCAAGGAAAGGTTTATGGAGAGTTCAGGACCTATGTCTCCAGGACCTTCTTGCTTCAGAGCTTGCTGAGCCATCTTGGAGCAAATGGGTGTTTTTATGTCGTGTAAGATAGAAATATCGGCTCGGGTCCCCAAAATGTGGCTGTACCGCAGCTCAGAGGCAGTGCAGGGCTCAGGCACCTGCTGGCAGTGCTGGAGCCGAGTCACAGCCCACTCAAAAATCAAGTCATGTTCAATGCTGACTTCTAACGTGCTCCATGCAGAACTGCAAACACTTCTCCACCCCTCCATTTGTGGGCGCTGGAGGTTTTGGTGGACCACAGAAAGATGGATACCTGCTGTACTGCTGCTGCTACCCAGGCCACCTTTGATGAAACAAACTTTTTGGCACACGGTTCACATCTGAAGGATGTTGCTTCTTGCAAACTAGGGGTATCTGTCTCTAAATCCCCTCAGCTGTGTTCTCCCCAGGCCATGTCCCAGCCTGTTTTGGGGAGCCAGGAAGACTGGTGGGAATCAGAGCATTTAGGGTATGTGTTTCCTCATCATCTCTTTGAATCTGTTATGTTTTCATAAAATGTTTTTTTCAGCTGATGAATTTTTTTTTTTTTTTTTTTTTTTCTGTTGGGTGAGATTCCTGTCAGAAAATACCAGCCAGAGTTGGGAAAGGAGTTACACAGAAATATATTGTTGTAATAATACCAGAGAAAATTTCCAAGCATGATCTGAATGCAAGGCTTGATTTCTTTTGCTATGGGTCAGAGGAGCGTAAACTGTCCCTTTCATCTGTGTAGTGTTGAATTCTGGGACAGAAATGCTTGGTATTTAGTATTTGGTATTTTATTTTAACTATTTTTCTGCTGAAAAAGAAAAGAAAGAAAAATAAGAAAGATCGAAATAGTGTCCATTTTGGTAATAGTACAGTGTCTGGTCCAGTCTTAGAAGTTACAAAGCTCTTGGCAGATGAAGGCTGCGAGTTTTTATCTCTGGCAATTTATTCTAGCTATGTAACTTATGGCAGAACGTGAGATTCAGGATGACATCGGTTAAGAAGAATTTGATATGTTAAGTATTGCAAGAGGCATTGTAGAGAATTTGCTTCAGTCATCATGGTTTTCGATGGGAAGAAAATGAAATTTACTTAGTTTTCAAATTTACAGCGCCCAAGGCTGGAGTCTTAGTATCCTGAGACTTTACTGAATATTTAATATCAAATATTATACATAAATGATCTACTAAATAAACATTGGATAAGAAGTTTTGAGTTATGCAGGGCAGCTTCCTTAAAAGTTTCGAAATGTATGTTCCTAATTGTGTGTTGTTGAATCCTACCCTGTGTATTAGGTTGGCTATGGTAACAGCTTTTACACAAACCTTATTATTTCTTCTGAAACTGATGTTGTCTTCCTGAGTTCACAACATTTTAAGGATTTTTGTACTTTATCTTTTAAAAGAATGATAGTCGAAGATATGCCAGATTTATTCTTCTTCCTCAAATGAGTTGCAATTAAGCTCATCATTTTAGCTTATTTCTGAATAGTTTCTAATGTTTTTTTGAGGGCTATGTGTAATGGACTAATTGTTGCCAGAATTAATTACATCTGTAAGGAAAGTGTATACCTAAATGGAAGCTGTGGAAACAGAGGGAGCTGTTTCCTTTTTTTGAAATCTGACCACTGACAATGTCTGGAAACCTGAAAGCTGATGCACTGTAGTTTTGTTTCTATGCTCATTGTATTCCTTGGCGCACATAATTCATATTTTTTTAAAGAATGAAAACTACAAGAATGCAATAGATTATTTTAATTATTAATTTTTTGCTTGTGTTTTCTTTCAGGGTTAAAAATGAATGCAAAAGATAAAATTATGTGTCTTATATGCAAGGCCCCTTCTCTGAACACTTTGAAGCAGAGTACTTTGCTGGCCTCAGCTCAGAGTCATGGTTGAGCTACAATTTGATAAAATAAGGCATTTAAGAGTGCATAAAGATTTAAGAGTGCAGACATTGTTGGATGTGTTTTGCTGTCATCACCAAAGGTAAAATATTATTTCCTTTATTAAGCCGTTGTCCACTGATCGTTGTTATTCAGATTATACCTAGGATAGAAAATATTCAAAAACAGAGCAAATACCACAACAGACATTTAGCTGGCAAGTTGTGGAGGTTGTGCAACTCTTCCCCAGACATGGAGGTGCTAGTTTTTAATTTGAAAGGCGCAATCTCTTGAATTCTACTCACGGATTTCTATTCTGCTGGATTTAGCGACTTACTCTTGGTGAGCTTTCACGTGAAGATATATTTAAAATATTTTTTTCAGTCTTTTTAAAATTTAAATAAAATTTCAGATGCCAGGCTTGTTTTACGGTTAATGACCAGCTTTACAGTTAATTTTCAAAAGAATGTGTGTTTCGATGCATATTCTAGATTTATTTTAAAAAAACAACCTTCCTATCAAGAAGAAAATGAGAGAAAGGAAAATAGATCAGCTCTTTCCATTTTAAGTTGATTCTGATGAAAAGCTACATAATGCAAAGTTTTTGTTAATCCAGCCTAAGAGGTTGCATTGGCAATTCAGGGCTGTGACCAGCAATGAAGTGGCAGATAACCCAAGGTATGCCCTTATTGTAACTGTTTTTAGGTTGGCCTAACAGGCCAACCTAAAAACTGTGAGCAGCTGGGCATGCATGCCTTCCTTTCAGCTGTAAGCTTCCCATGGAGAAGCCCAGGAGAAACAGAGCTCCTCCTGCAGCAGTGCAGTTGAGTAAGTGGGACAGAGTAATGCTGGCCAAGGGGTATAGAGGTCCTGCAGTAGGGTGGGGAGAGAGCCCCAGCAGGATCGTCTCAGAACTGGGTTTCACACACAGGTGCTGGCAGACAGGGCCCCTGGGTACCTGCCTCAGCTCTCTCAGCAGCTTTAAAAGGCTCGATTAGGGTACAGCATGTCTGCAGGAATGCATTTCTGGAAGTTATGAAATGTTGTTGGAATATATATATGTATTTTCCCCTTTGAAAGTGAGGTGAGGAGCAGGAGAGGGTAATGTTTTGGGATGCTGTACTAAAAACCTGAGGCTAGCCAGGTGTAATGAAGTTTATGATGTCTACCTTGAAGGCATTTGCAACCTACAGTGGCAGCTGTGAGGGGCAGATTACAGCTTTCATCTCACTCGCATGCAGATGAGTTCAGTGGGAGAGAGGTCCTGCAGCCGTGACTCACTTGAGGCCCCACAGTTTCTTTTTCTCTCAACCTGGCTGTGTCTCTAACCCGAACTTTGCACTGAGCCCTAGACTAGGTCCCCCATCTATGGCCCAGGAGAGGAGTTTCTTGCAGCCTTGATTTCTTGGCACCTTGCCTGGGGCAGCCCCTACCCAGCCACATCCTTGTGGGCCCTTGGGCTGTCTCATTCATCCTGATCCCTGGTTTTATGCTGTGCTCTGAGCCAAGGGCATACCTAACAGGCCAGGGAAGTGGTCACAGCACCAAGCCTGTCAGAGCTCAAGAAGTGATTGGACAATGCTCTCAGGCACATGCTGTGACTCTTTGGGATGGTGCTGTGCAGGGCTTGGAATTGGACTCAATGATCCTTGTGGTTCCCTTTTAACTCAGCATATTCTATGTGTGATTCTGTGTGCGATTCTTTGCTCTTATGGGAGATGGCACAACAAGGTTATCTTGAACCCAGCTTTTTCTCTGTAATGGGAGATGAAGGGATTCCTGCTGCCACTGCTCCTCCTCCTGTTCCATACCAGTGGGGGATGATAGGGGTCACAGTATGCAGTAGGGCACTGGGGTCACTGTCATGGCATATGTGGGCTTTGTATTGATGTGACCCAGATCTGTAGGGTTTGCATTCTACCCTATTGTGTTTCTTGATGGTGAGCTGAGACATGGGATTCAGACTGTCTTCTCTCCTGAGGTCCCTGAGGGTCACATTATTTGTGGTTTTTATTAAGAAAGCAAGCTCCAAAACCTCCCTCCCTTCCCCCAGAAAACCAAGCTGTGACTGCATTGTACAGACTTGAAATAGGTATATGCAAGTATTCATTATTTTTCTAAGGTTCCGAGTCTCAATTTGCCACTTCTCTGATAATATCCTTGGAAGAAATGCAGCCAAACTCTAGGTCTTATCAGCATTGTGTTGACTAACTGATATGATTTAATCTGTTAAAACAGCAGTCAAAAGATTTTTAGTGGTAGTGATGATTGGAAAAGTAATGTTTCGGGAAACCTTCTGGTTGTGGGGGCAGGCATAGCACTTTTTGGAGGGAAGAACGTCAAGATGGATTTTTTTAGAAGTGTATTTACATTTCCAGGAAAACCTCACAATCAGTTGATCTTTAACTTACTCTAGTTCACAGTGTTTTTAAAGCAGAGATGGTGCTCTGCACCTCCCCCCCACTTATGTGTGTGTGTGTGTATATGCACGTGGGTGTTTCTGCAAGTGTTGTGTTAAAAAGCAATTGGCATTTGCTGACTTTCTGCATCTGAAGCTGCTTCTCTTGGGCATTTGAACTGATTCTGTGCGCCCTGGCATGTGCCTGGCCCTGACTGACCCTTCATGTGCAGCCCTGTGTGCCCAGGGTGCAAAGGCAGGTCCCTGTCAAATGTGGTGCTAAGGCAGAGGGGCCGTGGTGGAGGTTCCCCCGTGCAGGCACTCCCATCTCCATCATGTGTGAAGCCATTCCACATAACCCTAACAGAAGGCTGCCTGTCAGCTGCAGGCCTGGGGTGGGCAGGATCCTTACTTTCTATGATTTCCTTGCCTTAAAAGCAGGGAAAAAGGGGAGTTTCACCATCTTGCCTGGCTAACGGTGTGATCGGAAGCTGGGTCTGTTTAGGCAGGGCTGTATCCCACGCCCTCCCTGGTGCACACCCGTGTGCGTGTACACATGGTCTTGGGTGAACATTTTGTAGGAAGATCCTGTGAAGGAAGATGTATGGACATATGTATTTAAGCGGCCTGATTTATTCCATTGTGTTATTTGATTGGTTTGACTCCTCCTCTCTTCCCTGACGTTTTCCCAAATGCTAGGAAGGCCCTGCGTTGTTCTTTGCTATGTGTGTGTGGCATATGTGTTGCAGATGACTTTGCCAGGCTTTTGAAAAGAAGGCTTGAGCTTCTGTGAGTATTCTAAAGTTTTTTCCCCTTACAGATAAAAGTATTAAAAGATACATATTATTGGTTGCTTGGATAGTATAACTTACACAGAGAAGGCAATTTACAAGATCTTCAGTGTCTCAGCCATGTATCTTGATTTAATTATTCAGTTAGCTCCTCGTGAAATAGAGGCACATGGTTGCATAAAAAAAATAAAGCAAGCATTCTATCTGGCCATCTTCAGTCTTCAATAAGCATGGTACTGTTTTGAGTATGTTAAAAATAACAAAATTCTTCTTTTGCAGAGATTATGATAAAGGGAATGTAATATGGTTGATTTATGCGCGCATGTTCGCTTGCACAAAAATGAGGCAAATACCTGTAGCGTGCTGTTAGAATTAAGGGCCAGTTCAAAAAATCCAGGTGCCCTTTGGTCTCAGGGCACCCAAGCTTGAGAATGAACCTCAAAGTCTGCTCATTAAAGGACTCATCTCTGGTTTGAAGCCCATCCTTTTTTTTTTTTTTTAAACTCTTGAGCAACAAAGCATACATTTCAAGTGTTTTTTCCAGAGCTATCTGAAACTTCTAGCTTTCTTTGTTCACTCCAGCTGTCAGCAGATTTCAAGGTGTGTGTCTCTCTGTTTGAAGAAGTTATCATAGATACTGGTGACAGCTGGGCTTTGAAATGTTCTTTGCAGTCAACACAAAATACATGGGGAGTGAGTCATGAACATTTACAGACGATACTTTGTTTCATATGTAAATCTTCTAATAATGAGCCTGCCTAATTGAGCTGGGGAAACTCATGACTTCATCATGGTCCTCAAAAAATGATCCAGTTGCTAAAGTTAAGTATCTGAGCAATGTTTTTTATGATGCTACATTCGATTAATCAATCAAATTAGGATTTTCATCTCTTCTGTCACTGCCAGAGGGGTCCAAACTGCAGTGATTTCCACCACTCAGAGGCTTCCAATGGTATCTTTCATTTTTGCAGTTTTAGTTATTTAAGCTGGAAAACATGAGGCTGTGCATTTTGAAGGTAGGACTTTCCAGTTATGAAGTTCAGTGATCTTTTCTCCATCACTAGTTTAATGCACTGTACATTCCTGTGCAAGGTAACTGAATGCAGCAAATTATGTTTAATCACATGGAATTAGAGAAGTTTGTAATTTGTGTTTGTAGATGCTCTGTCTGCTCCAGGTGTAAATGGAACCACCAGAAGTCTGCAAAAACAAAGCTCTCTGAGCCCTGTGCAATTATTCTGGACTTGTTTCCAGCACATGTGGAAGAAACAGTATTAAAAAAAGTAAAGGTGCACGTAGCACTCTTAGGTATAACAGAAGTTTATCGCTGACAAAATGGCCTTTCTTTTATCCTTCTCAGGATTTTCAGAATGTTTTGCAAAAGTCAGCTTTTGTTTGACTTTCTGAGCATTGGAAGAATCTCTAATGCTGTTCACAGGGTTGAATGCCTGGATGCCACAAATTTGCCAGGCCTTAGTGTCTTCAGTTCATGCTGCATGGTTCAGTGTTACAGACATGTACTTTAAAACTTCCCGATTTCAGACTGGAATGCCTGCTTATGTTGATTTTCTTTCAAGGCTATACACATGCACACACAAATGCACATGATGTAATTGAGAAAACTGTATAATGTATAATAATGCTGCATAACAATGAATTATAAATATAGGAATAAGAAATAAATGGCATGAGAACATATTTTCATGAGGATGTACTTGCATTAGTGGTGTAAAAATATGGAGGATTTTGTACCTAATTTTAGCTACCATGTTGAATCTTCTTTACTGTTTACTTAGTAGGGTTTAAGCCTTGGTCTTATCTTTTGGCTGTTGAAACTGCAGTCTCCATCCTGCTGTAAGCCCGTGTTTCCAAGATGGACAGCAGTTTCTGTGTGTGCCTTGGGGAGTAGCAGAGGGCGCAACGTGAAGGTGTGCTGGGAGTGTTTCAGGGACATCACCCACTGCTGCTGCCCAGCACCTTTGTTCTGCATTTAGACGTGGTTTGGGAAGATAAGTAGATGAACACTGGAAGCTAGTGAATGCAGAGAACAAGAAGATATACGTCCAAGAGTGGATTTGTCTTCCGCTGACACAATCCAGCTTCCTTTTTGTAGCATGAATGTTCAATAAATTTTATTTCTCAAGGCTATGTTTTAAGAGCACATTCCGGGTTGTGTTCCTGTTCAAGAAAATTTTTAGTGAGGAAGCATCCTGACTGAAATTTTGGACTTTGTCCAGTGACTGAAGAGCTTGTAGTGCCTAAATGGGATTTATTGTAACTGAACAGGAAAAGTCCTGAAATATAAGACTATGTAGTTGTGTAAAAGCATTGTGTTTTCTGTCATCTTACAGTCATTTGACCTTGAATTAGAGCAATGTCTTTGATTTGAGTATCTGTAAGACATAATATAGTATGAACAAATTGTTTTAAAGCACCTATTATTATAATTTAATTTTTTATTAGTGCATAACATAAAGTTACTAAGTGCTTGTGTCCTGTTTTTCTTTATTTCAGGCTGGAGTCACAGAGAAACGTGAGGATTTACACTTCTGAAGTAGGTGTGAATGGGATTGAAGGGCTTACTTGGAGGATTCTGAACTCCCCTTCTTCCTGCTCCGGGAAAGACTGGTGAGTGAACTATGAAATAGTTTATAATTAACTCAGTCCTTACTTTTTAGTCAAAACAGGAAGATACAATTCAGGTGGCTCCATATAAGAATGGAAGACATTTCAGATACTACAGATACAGCTCCTAATTACAAACATCAGCCTTCAGAATGTGCTGTTCCTGTTTAGTAATAAGAGGATTTCCATCAAAAAAATAGTGTGAGTTTTCTGTAAGTCTCACCCTACTCCCACCTCCACCAATTCTCTAACGTAAATATTCTGTATTTGAAAACTTTTAGCCCAATGTCAAAGAAATCTGAACTGACAAAATTAATTTAGCCTTTCTTGAACTGATTCTGAATGAGGCTGTTACTGGAGAAAATGGCAAGGTTTAGCTTTATTAGACCCCTGCATGTATTTGTTAGTGAAACAGAGAGGTCTGTAACAGCAGCAGAAATGCCCATACCACACCGGGGCTGCTCCTGAAGCCTGTTAGAGTGCAACTGATATGTTAGTTCCGGTGGCTGCAAATCCAGCTTGTGTGTCTTCCTGCCTCCCTCCCTTGCTATATCTCTGCCCATGGAGGAGAGAAAAGAAACTCCAAGGCCAAACCCTGTAGGAGGATAAATGGGACTTCACTTTGGATTGTCTTTCTCTGGCTCTGCCTGTAGATCCGTGGGGCCATCTTTAGAAAAGGGCACATGACCTTTCTGTGGAATTTACATCTTGACATTATAATTGCTTTCAGCTTAGTGAGTACCTAGCATATGTCACCTTCACATACTGACCAATGAATAAGATCTGTGCTTCTTAGTACAACCTGTTCAAAGTGAAAAGCTCCAAGTCTTGTTAGAAAAGCACATGGTGTTTAAGCCCTGGCTTTTAGCAGGGGTTCTCACTTCTGCATCAATACACACAAGACCACTGGTCCTGTGAATGTACCAGTGCTGAGCAGTACATAACAGGAAGAGTTTTCAATTGCAGGTGTTGCTGACCAGACAGCTCTTTCACCAAGCTGTGATACAAGAAATATTTAAGAACTAGTAAAAATGAGCCCTAACACTGGTAGAGTGACAGCAGAATTTTTGTGTAAGTTTAAACATTGTAATTCTTGAATCTAGCTTAGATTAATTTTGTCTAAATTGTGTGCAGGGCTGAAAATGAAGGCTGCACCATCCAGAGCAGCTTCAGATGACCTTCTGAGTCTTTTACTCTTGTACATGGGAGCAGGCAACACCTAAAAGCAATAGGTGGGTCTGGACAGGACTCTCAGCTTCAGAGGGCCAGAACCAAGATGATGCCATGCTGCCTACAGCCCTGAAGCCAAAGGACATGACTTGGGTGGTGTAGGGAGAAAAGGCAATGACATTACTGGGCTGAAGGTGTCAGGGACAATGTCTTTGCCTGAAGTGGAAATTGGCAGCAGGTGCAAATATATGCTGGAGAGGAGCAGGCCGCAGCGAGGTTCAGGAGTATCCCAGCACTTGGAGGGGGTGAAGGGATAGGCAGTAGAGCAAAGAGGATGTCAGTGGTGCATCAAATACATCTGGAGCTCAGTGGGTGAAGGAGGAAAACAAATGGGTATAGTAACTTATGTGGCTTCTCCAGAACAGAGAGTGGGATGACAGGATGCAGTGGAGAGTGAAGTGGGTGGGAATTTTTCTGTTCAGCCATCCACACCAAACACATTTTTTCCTCCAGCGATGTTTCTTTCTGGGCTGTATTTGAAACCAAGTATGAAGGAGTCTCACCTGCAGCTGTTGAGAGAGAGAGGTGAAAAATTGAGGGAACCAGAAATCAGGCCTTTCTGAGTAAGAGAAAAGAGTAAAGGGGTGAGGAATGTGCAGGCAGTAATGAGAAAACAAGTGTTTTGAGGGGAAATTTTGGAAAGTAATGGGAGAGCAGGGATCTTCATCAGGAAATACATAGTGGTAAGATTCAATTTCCACCTTTCTTGGTTTTTTTTTTTTTTTTTTTGGAGCAGTA
>VZTE01005812.1:799878-852839 GCA_013397775.1 Eulacestoma nigropectus | reverse complement strand
TTTTTTTTTTTTTTTTTACCAGTATGATATAAGTGGCAGCTCTGATTGGAGGGAAGGAAAAATCACTTTTCTCATTAAGGAAGTGGAGAAATCTCACTATATTTGCTTGCATGCACAAAGAATGCTTTAATGTAAGTGTGGGAAAGCAATAGAAACATATTGATAATACTTCTTGTATTTTCTATTTTTTTGAAGAGGGGGCTGCACATGGTGACACAACCTGGGGTAACCATCAGCCTACAAACACACACCTGAGTGTCTTGTGGTGCTTTCTGAAAAGATGTTCTTTTTTTCCGTATCTTTCATATCCTGACTTGCTTAGACAAAGCCGTTGTTTTAAAACTTTATTTTGAAGTTTGTCCTAAGGATGTCTAGCTATGTGCTGGCCTGAATATTCACTGCTTGATGGTAAGATTAAAATGGTTGTGAATGTTTTAAAGATTTGGGCTTTGCATGAGTACCTTTTGTCCTGTAGTGGGTAGGGTGGCTGTCACTTGGCAAGATGTGACTCCTGCCTGAAACCAGAGCAGGTCTGAAGCTGATCTAATAGCTCATAAATTGGAATATTCTCTAAAAAAGGTGATCAGCTTGATAAGGTATGGGCTGCTCTGTGCTTGTGGTTGTATTAACTTCTACCTTGTGTCTGCTTTTTTTCAGCTACAATTGTGCTTGCAAGGTGTTTGTGGTATATTTGTTTTATCAGGAGGAGACTGGAGGTGTCAGACACATGCCAGAAAAGTACCCTCATCTTTCCTCCTTCAGTCCCTACATGGTGTCGTATGGAGCTAGGAATCTCTTATGTTAGCAATTGTTAAAATATGTTGATAATGTTTGCCTCCAACAGGGCACTCGTCTCCTGGACATCCTGTTATCTTCCTCTTTCAACCTCTGGGTCAGTCTGAGGCTTTGTGAGCTTGTCCTGGTTCCCCAGGCCTCTGGTAGTGGTAAAAGGGAGGTGGTGCTGACCAAGCTGTAGTACGGGCAGGCCTGGGATCCCCAGTGCCTTGGAAAAGCGGAGGGAAGAGCAGGTCCAGCTGTAGCAATCCTGACCTTTCCGGGAGCATCACACTTACCCTATATGTACTACCCCATGGCTGTTCTCACTGTTAGACAGGGTTGGGGCTTGCAAGGCTGACACCAAAGCAATGTGGCTGTGTGTTTGCAGTTTTCCACCGCTGGAATCAAGTATTGGAAACTTCCATTTATGCCTGGGAGCTTTTTATTCCTGAACATGCTCACTAAGGAGCTTGTCCTCCATATGAATTGCCGGCCTTGTTACTCTGTGTCTGTTTCTAACCCTGTCTATTCATCAATTTAATTTTATTCTTTCAAAACAACTCAAAATATAGGTAAAGCAAGCATTTTATTGTATCTGTAAAGATGCTGACCTAGCATCAAATGGAGTATGATGAAGTGATAAATGTTTCAAGCCCCTGGCCTTTTATCTCAGATTTTTTTTCTTTTTTTTAATGTTTCTCAAACTTAAGTGATTGAAAAGTTTTCCAGATCTGATAACTACAAAGATTTCAAGTGAAACTTTTGGCTTCTATCCCAGTATGAGATCATACAAAGTGATATTAGCTGAATTTGTACCAGAGTTTGAAAAGAAAATGAAAACACGTTACTGTCTCTCAGCTATTTTTCAGCTATGCTGGACAAATGTTTTCTCATTGGTTAAGTTCTGTGTGCCATTTGAAATGTTTTCAAATGCATGTGTGTATATATATATGCACATTCTTCTTTGCTAATATTGTATTTAATTTATACTCTTTGGATCTTTTATCCTTGCTAGCAGGACTCTTTGGATTTCATTTTAAATAGAAGTTTTTTAATCTAGTGTTGCAGAGAAATCTCACTGTAAAAGAGAGGATGTACTGAATTCCTGTTGCTGTTCCAGAATGACCTTAAAACAAAATTGAACTGGGGTATCTCTTCTCTAACCTATCTTTTTGTCTGGTGTCTCTGATAGGAGACAGTGAAAGCAATGGTCCTTGTAGGTGTGTGTGTACCTAATAAGGGTAAATGTGTGTCAACCACACGTGTTTTGTGGGTTTCCTTCTAAACAGAAATAAAATAAGATAAATAATGCCTTAAGTTAGGCATTTAGATTACTGAACAGGGCTGAACTTCAAGGGCTGAACTTGCAAACCCAAGCAATTGGAGGCTAGAAAATTCTACAGTTAAAGCTACTCATTCATCCCCTTGGTAAATATTCATTTTGATTGCCTTTAATTAGAGGATTGCGTGCTTCCCCCCCTCCCCCCCACCCCCCAAAGCCTGCATATTGTTCAGCACACAGCATGGCTAATGCTTAATGAGTGGGTAGGTTGTTGATGTTTTGTTTCTCACCATTTCTTGTATGGCTTTATTTACTGCATGGTTGGCAGATGGTGCACTGAATACAGAACTACTCATTTCCTCATGGAGATTTTCATGGCATTAACACCATAAAGAGTTACTTTACTGCATATTTTTCAGGGAATCTTAATAAGGAGTGCAAAATAAGACATACATGTATATTTAACCAAACTCTGAGCCTTGACAGTTAATTTTCTGGAAGGAGATGGTTACAGTACAGTTGTCTTGGTGGACGATCTATCAGGTTGTACTGACTCCTTCCCCCCCTTTTCTTTTTTGGAGCGGAAGGTGACAGTGGGTCAGAGCTCCTGCAGGGGCACAAGGTATCTCCATAACTCAAGGAGTTTGGTGGAAATGTTGTAAACAGCTATTACTTTCCTCCTTCTCACCAAGGTTTGCTTCTTGCCGTTGTTTATTGTAAAAGAGAACACAGAACTTCATGTCAGAAATCTCTTCTGTAATCAAAGGAGTGGACATTTTGTCCAGCAAGCTGGCTCAGCAACCTGCTTGCAACATTCAGTGCACATTTGAGACCTGATGGAAATGAGCAAAGCTTCAAAACCTACTGTAAGCTGCAGGAAGAGAACACCCTTGATCTGGTTTCTGTCTTGGAGACTGTAAGCTCTTCAGGCTGGAGCCTGTGCCTTCCCATATGTCGATAAAGTATTTCAAGCACTATAGTAGTATAAACAGCAGTGGATGAGGTCATCATATATCAAACAGCATAATTAAATCAGTGCTTTATTCACTGTCTGTGTCTCATTATGGCTGCCTCCTAGGTCACTCTGCAGCCTTGGAGATCATGTAAGAGCTAGAATGTTGCAACAGCCCTTGGAGAAACATCTGCTTTGAAGTTGGTGCTATTCACTTAGAGACCAATCTTCATAAAAATGTACTTTTGTAAAATGTGGTGCTATTTTGAAAAAGCCATGTAAAAGGGAAACACTTATTATTGATTTTTTTTTCATAAATTGTCATGCACAAATGTCAGCTGCCAATCACAGAATTGGGGTGGAATTTCTTGATTGAGTAGAGGTCTGAAAGCAATCAAGTAGATGATGTATTAGAAAAAAACAGGTTTCTCAGAGAGGAACATAAGCTTAAAGTGCCTGCAAAGCAACCAGATTTCAGGCATTGGCATGAAACTGGCATTTTTTAAAGTTAAGTGATGCTTTGTTTTGGCCACTACTTTAAAGTGCATTCCCTGTAAAACAATACAGGAAAATATTTTAACATGCTCCTTCCCCCTTTCACAGTTCTGGTACCCGCACTTTAAATGTTGTGTTATATCAACACCTGTAAGTGTTTTATAGCAATAGACCCATATGTGTGTTTTACAAGGAAGTAGGCTACCAATTTTGTCTGAGCAATAAGGTACTTTGAAGTCTGAAGTCATAATAAGATATGCACGTAAGCCTCGTGCCTCACCACGTATGATGCCGTGGGCATGTGTTATTGCTTACCTATGCCATAATTACTGTACACATGTAGCTACAGGAATATATCCATATGGTTTTCCTACTGTAAACTTTCAGGTGAGTTGCTAATCTAGGCCAGTACTCAGAAACAAGGACTGGTCTGAGATCTCAGTAATTACAAAGCCGGCATACAAACTTCGGCATTAAGGCTCTCCCAGATCCACTTGAAATCAGGTTACATTCATACTCTGTCTTGTTTTTTGAATAGCAGCCCGACAGCATACAAAGTTGTTATGTTGTTGCTTGACCTGCCCTATCCCAGTCTTGCTGCCAAGGGAAAAAGAGGAAAAGGTATTCAGGACTTATGTTCTCTTGGCTTGGCCATAAGTGAAAGGGATTTTTTTTCCTCCTTTTTTTTTTAAATCTGGGGGTTTCCTGAATTAATTAATATTATCTGATGAATTTACTGAAATAATACATGTTCTTCCTCCCTGAAGTTTATCTTTTTGTCTCTGGTGCTTTTCCTCTCTACCAGTAATGACAGCTCAGAACCATGAGTTGGTACTATGTGTTAAGGGATAATCTTTGCTAAACTTGAGCCTGAAAATAGGAAGGTGAAGAGAGATCAAAGGCAACTCTCTGATGTTCTGCAGTACAGGTGGGGTCCAGAAATCAAATATAAAAGCAAAGTTGTGCTACTCAACCAAATAACCTCATCGAGAGTGGAGGGCATCTGCCAGCTGGGCTGCCTCTAGGACTTGTTTGCCCTCCAAAGCACTTCCACAAACCTCCTGCTGCAAAGATGGGAGGTGGTGATGATGATGGGGAAGGAGTTGAAGGATCCTGCTGGAGGTTCGAGTCAGTAGTTCCCGCTAGGTTGCTGCCCTGCTAGGAAGACTAGCCTGGCAGGGTAGGAAAGCTGAGGGAGGGGCAGAGAAGGCTACTTACCCCCAGGCTAGAGCTGGAAATCACCTGGCTCCTGCTCAGCTAGTGAAACAACAGCAAGGAGAAAAGTCTGTCATCCTGCCTGAAGATGGATGCCTCCATGTGGTTCTGGGGTGCTAGGGAGAAGTCAGTTCTGCTTAGTCTGCTCTTGAGAAGAACCCTGCTGTTCCTAACCTTTTCTTGTTTTCAGTACATCATCCAAACAAGAGTTAGAAGAAGATCAGTGGCAGACAACAGAAGTATAGGCTGCTCAATACTTAAAATTTCTAGTCTTCAAAAAATGACTTGCATTTTATTATGTTGTCTTAGTGGCTTGATTGTTGACTGGTTAGGCACTTGGTAAACCTCCTAATAAAAAGAATACATGCTTCTGCTGGTTTTGCACTGGTTTTTTTTTTTCTTTGTTCATGTTTTGCTATTCTTCTGTGATTTTTTTTAAAATAGCCGTAGTAAAACAGAAGGTAGGACTTAATTTAGAGGTGTTAGCAAGAGATGGCTCACCCTGCTAAGGGTCACCCAGTCTTCACTGGTTCCTTGTTATAAACCACTACCCTCTGTGGTTTATCCTCTCTGAATATTACTTCTGTTATATTTGCTATCGTCTCTGTGCAGATGATAGCTTTATACTTGTAAATGACCTAAATATAATGAACGTCAAGCCAAAAAACGCCCTCTGAAAGCATCCACCTATGAGCAGACAAGGACAATACTGGCAAGCTTGTTAGGGCAAGTGTGAACAAGTGTTGGGTGTGAAGAAAAAGTGTGGGTTGGTTTGGGTTTTTTTTATTCCTTTGCTACAGGGGCACAATTCTCATTTCTGTTAGCAGTCATCTAGGCAAGCTGAGGTGTGTTGAGTGCAGGGCCTAATTGCTTGTGCACTGTGTGCTGTGCCTACACAGCTTTCAACTGGGAGCCAGCTTGGAGTACAAGCAGAGCAAGCTCAGGTCTGTCCACACCTGCCTGCATACAGAGATCCTCAGAAGAAAGCAGAGACACCCATTTTCTCCTTATTGCTGCATTACACCAGAGGCAGATTCTCTAATTAAAGTTTGCACTTAGCACGGTGTGTTATAACTGCTGTAAATTTTGGTCATGTCAAGACTTCCTGGCTGTGGGAGGAGAGGCACAGAGAAGCCAGTGGGTGCAAACAAGGGCTCTCGTGCTACAGCAGCCCAGCCCTTATGTCCCATTCATGTTATTTAGGCACCACCTATGGTGCTTTGTACCAGGAAAATTACTAAATAGCTGAAGAGAAGATGTCACTAATGCTGTATAGTGGAGGAATTAAGATCTGCCTTGTCCTGAAAGAAGTTCTAGTCACATCCTGCTATCCACTAGGCTCCCATGGGAGGGAGAAGGTGCTTGACAAGGCTCAAAACAGCCTTGCTGCTGCCTTTGCCCTAATGCATTGCTTCCATTCATCTGACACAGTAGGCAAAAACTGTGAACTAGGATAACAAGGATGGCAAGATTAAGAAATATGCATTTTAATAAAGGCATTAGAGAATAGATTTGCATATCTTAAAACTAGAGAAATAGAAACTTGGAAAGTGAATAGTTTTCTGAAGGGGTTCTAATTTTTACCTTCTCATTCACTGTGTTCATTTACTTTGGCTGTCATGGTATGCCAAGTTGCTGTCTTCTGCTTGCTTTTATGAGCTGGATGGCTGAAAAATATTTATTTGCTATCCTACACTGTGCTGTTTCCACCTCTGCCTCTAGGCCGAGGAAGAATGTCCAGTTACTTTCCTTTCTGGGATGGGAGGACTTGATCATATGGGAGCTCTCAAAAGAGGTGCCGTCTGGCATGTGATTACCTTTTCCTTCTAGGAGGATGCTTTTCTCTTGGGCAGGCTGGGCAGAAAGCTGAGGGTCTGGACATCACGCACAGTTTAGCAGTCTGTGTTTGGGAGGGAGGAGCAGAATGGCACTGAGTTGATGGGATAGTATTCATGTGGAGCCCCTGCTTCCTGTCGCACTGTATTTGACCTGACATAAGCAGCTGACATAACATCACTGTGGGTGTTGCCAGCGTTTTCTTTTAATATTAAATTTTGGGGAAAAAAAAGTTAATAACTGTTTTCTTCTTAAAAGGAAAGAGAAAACCCCAAAGGATCTTGGCTGGCTCTGCATGCCCTATAGGTATGTCTGGTTGTTTTTGATGAACAAGGTGCTGTCCTCCTGTTTACCTCTCTCAAAGGAAGTGTCTGTTGACATAGTCTGCATTTCAATCATCTTTATTATACAGCTCTTTGGGAAGCCTCCGGGGCAAGTCAAGCCAGCCCTGAAAGAAGCTTCTTGGTCACAAAGAGAGAAGAGTCAGAACAGACATCCACAGTTTGTGTTTCTTTATTTGCAGAGATCTCTGCCCTGATAACCTCAGACCCCAGAGCAGCTGAAGTTGGCTCAGTTTGGAGTGGTGCGGGAGGCATGGTGGGCAGGTCTCCCAGTGGCTGCTGTATCTGCCCGTGCACTGCAGCCAGGATGGACCTGGGTGTGCCGATGGTGCTGTTGGAGAGCTGGCTTCATTGTCCAGCCTAGTGGGGGCTGGGGTTTCCCTGCAGTGGGAGAGATAGGTGGGTGCTGCTGGGCTCACAGCGTCTTTCCCCCATCACTTCCCTCTGTATCACAGGTTTTCTGCCAGTTTGCCTGCTGTCACCATGCTTGGTGCCCTTAGTGTGGCTCAAACATTTGCAAGGCTTCACGTGCCATTACCTGGGACAGGCTTATTCACTGAATGACATCCAAAGCATTGCATCTTGTGGGTTTGTGTTGGTGTCCAAAAGGTTGATCCCTGAATTCAGTAGAGAACTGCTGTTGGATGTGCCAACAAAGCTGCCTGTTGTTAATATAACCACGAGGAGAGAATTTTACTTCAGATTGAAATTTGTGTATCAGAACTGAACCTTTGTGGGTAAGCGATCTGTGGATGATTTGCCTGATGTGTTGTATTATTCCATGCTCATGTGTTTTGAATAGGTGAAGTCAGCTTTGGCTTGCACTGATGTGATGTTTTCCTCTAGTGCTCAATGATAAGCTCTAGATAGATGCTTGTGAAAATGATGCTACACAAAGAGCATCCATCTTCTTGGCAAAAGGTGAGGCCCTGACTGGCCTCAATGTGCCCTTGAGGCTTCTTTCTCCAAATCTGTGCAGCTGCTGACACCTCTGAGGGGCTAAATCCATCCATCTTTTGGAAGAAGAATGGCTTTCTACTGCACTAATAGAGAGTGAGTTATAAACCTTCCTCTCTCAAGTTTTCTACCGTCCAGACGTGGAACTTTATTTTATCTTCGATAATTCCTGCCTTAAGCCAGCTGCAGTCTCTGTCAAAAACTGTTACGCAGAAAAGCTGCAGATGGTTAAGAAACAGTGTATGAGTGACCCGGTTGTCAAGTGTAAGGTGGCACTTGTGCTGCATGGGGAACTACCTAACAGCTCAAATCTCAATTAAAATAATTTGCAGCGTCATGCACTAATGATGAAAGCAGCTTGTGCCTTCATTGTAGCCGAAGATTTCAAGGGCCAAATTCACTGGAAATATAAACATTGGTGCAAATTATATGTTAGAGCACAATTGTTTCCCTGCAGGCTATAAATAACTCCTATTTTAAGACACTGGGGGTTATTTGTCTCTTGTGGGAGAGACTGTATTCTGTGGTGTAGCTGACCAGAAAATGGTTGTTAGTGATAAAGTGGTGTAATTTGCATTGATTTATTATTCATTGGCTGTGCAGATCAAGTGCAGCTTACTCAGCAAGAGGGATTGATACAAAATTCTTTTGTTGCTTAAACAAATATCCCTGCTGAGTATAAGTGAGAGACACAATTGTAACAGAAGAGTGGTGTTATCGGACACCTTCTAGCTTGTAACGCTCTAAAATCTGAATCAAACTTTCTGAGACTTTGACTCCAAGCTTTATTTTGGCCTACCTGTGTAAACAGAGTTCGATAATTATTGGAAGTAGATGCATATAAAAAAAATTAAAAGGTAACTCCTTGACTTTGTTTAAATTTCCCACATCGTGTAACATGCACATCCTGCTTTGGAAGTTCTGGTGCTTCTGTCTGGCAACCTGCACCCGTAATAATAGGCCTTTATTGGCTACTGTTTTTAGTGCGGGAAAAATTAAAGATAGGCCAAGATTGTTCTTGTAAGGTTTTCTTCTGAAAATGTTGACTTCAGAGCTTCCAGGTATTTTGAGACATACTGTGATTGATGTGAGAGTGATACTATCGATGCTGACTTTGATGTTCCTCTGAAAACTGTACCTCTTGGAAGAAAACTACTTAAAAGACTGTTTGTTGGATTTCTCTTCTCTTGCTCCTCACCTTTTAAATCAGTTTTCTATTTCTGGTGGTTGTGGAAGAAAACCTGGAAATATGAATCAAATGCTTCCTCAAAAAAATGGAGGAATATATTTCTTAAGTGTTATTTTTAAGTTTGTCTTGAAGGAAGGGAGGGTGTTTTATGTTCAGATTCATTATCTTCAGGTGTGCATGGCCACTGTTGCAGATGTTGAACCATCCCATCCTTCCCTGGACTATTATCAGCACTGATTTCACAGATTGTTCTGCACTTCCACTGGGATTTTGCCTGAGAAAAAAAATAAAATTAGTTACAACATGGGAGGTAAAGCAGTGCTGGAGGAAATTCTTAGAGGCTTTCTGGTGATTCATTTTTCTTTGTGCCTTGACTGAGCATCAGTCTCCCTCCACAAGTCCTCAGCTACAATCGACCTTTGAATAAACACTCCCTGTCCTGCCATGGGCTGTTGCTGTTCGCAACCTGGAATGAACTTGTGGAAAAGAGTGCTGTAACTATAAATTACTCTTTTTGGACCAATTGTTCTGGGGAAATCTGAACAAAATAATAATCTTGGAACTTAACTGTTCTCCTAAAAGAAGCATGTCCTATCCATTTAAAACTGAAACATTTTTGCAGCATATTCCTTCACATTTTTGCTAAAGGTTAACCAAATTGTTTAGACAGCTCTAGTTGGTGTACATCAATCTACTTTACAACCAGCTGATTAATGTGACTGATTTCTGCAGTGAATTTCTCTAATCACTTCTTATTTACAAACTGGGGTGGTTTTGTTTAAAGCAGCTATGCTGTGAGTGTTCATCCATCTTAAAAGTTCATTCTTTGACTGAAGTAAGTTTAGGCAACACAAGTCTAATGAACCTCTGTGACAAACGGTGCCCATAAAAGAAGAGGTCATATGCAATATCTCTGGTAGTGTTAATCCTTCTTGTCATCTCCTACAGATGTAGTAAAAAAAAAAAAAAAATTCTTGAAGTAAAGAGAAAGGAAATCATAGGGAGTGTAGGCAAATGAGAGAAACAGTTACTCTGAAGCCTGCAAGGAGCTGCGCAGGAAGCCAGGAAACCGTGGATTTTCATTATCCAGGCTATTGGCTGACAGCTGGTGATGTGAAATATCTACAGCTTTTTTTTTTGAGATCTTATTTAAACCTCATAGACTTACTCTACTGGGAATCACAGAGGTTTTGTCTTTAGAAATAAGTTAAATTATTCAGTCTTTCTTCAAGTGGAGTTAGGTACTGGGCCGATGTCCCTGCTGTGACACATTGTGCTTCATTACAGACTACAAGTGCTGAATCCCTCTGCATGTTTATTCTGTTGGTAAATATCCCCCTAACTGGTATTACACAAACTTCTTCCAGTGGTAAACATAAGAAATATTCAGCAGCTGTGTCCCTATAGGGAACTCATTTGGACAGAGTCCACAGGTATTGGGATGCAATGTAAGCGAAAACTATGCACTTTATATTGACAAATCAGTGTAACTCCATGGAATTGTAGCATGGCAGAAGCAAGTCTTGAAAGTTTTGAATAGTCAGATCTGTTATGTAGAATGTCAGCATAAGTTGTGGCATGCTGCTGATTTGGAAACAAAAACCATGTAAGTGGATATATGAATATTTAATTCATTATTTAAGGGCCACTGAGAATCTCTTAGTCACCTTCAGCAGTCACCATGCTTTTTATTTTTATAAATATAAGCAGGCTTATCTTCCCTACACTTTTATGACTTGTTTCCTTCTATTACTCTGTATGTCTGTGAGGATATTTTACACATGGCTTTCAGTGTAGGAATAATTCTGCAGGTTTCCCTTTACTCTCTGTACCTTCTGTTCTGATGACTCAGATGTGTTTGTACATGAGTCCTTTCTGAGAAAAATATGTGATATTTCCTGGTGGTGATTTCACCAATTCTTTTAGACTTAGGTTACAGATCAAAATTCTGACCTGTGACCTTCAGTTTGACTGTTCTTTAGCTTCTCTTGCAAAAAAAAAGTTATTTGGTGGTTTTGGATACTTGTGGACTTAAGAAACTGCTAAAGCTCTTGCTCCATCTCTCTTCACCTTACGATTCTCCCTCTCTGCCTTGTTGCTTTTTGTTACGGGTTTTAGCACGTGCTCTTTCGTCCTGTTACTGTCCCTTTAGACTGCTTCTACAAAAAGTCTTCCAGCCATATTGCTTTTATTATTTTTACTCTGGATTTCCCTATGCTTTGCACTGCCTTAAACGAAAATGAACTTTATTTTAGAAGCACCTAACATTCTACCTCTATTCTATCTGTAATTTGTACAATTTTTTGGAGACTGACTCTTGCTCTCCATCAGCCCATGGTGCCTTCCTCCCTTAGATTTTTGCTACAATTTAAAGTGGAACTTCAGTGGTTTTGCTCTTTGTTAGGAAAAACTCATCAAGAGATGCAGATCTCTTATCAGTTACGCTTTTGCCATGATTTCTGCAGAAGGTCTGGATTCTGGTGATCAGAATTCTCCCAGTTCCTAGAGAAGGCCTGTAAATGAGATGGGCATATGGGGGGAAAACTTGGACTGTGTTTCTTCTGGGTTACTTTGAAGAAATTAGAATATTTCTTAAGGGATGGTCTGTGTCACTGTGTGGGGTGGCAGTATTTTTTGCTGAGTCTGTTGCAGCAGTTGAATATGTCAAGAAATGATGGGAAAGGGTCTGAAGGTGGTCATATGATATTCGCGTTTGGCTTTAGTGTGCCCAAAGTCAAAAAGTGAGAAGATACATTAATGGATAATGGAAGAAGAGTATAAGAAAAAGTGATAGAAATGATAGTGATCTTAACTGGACCATCAGGTCATTTAATGAAAGGTTTGTGCTTAACTTGATGAGGTGATTGGTTGTGGTCACTTAGAAACAAGGAAAAGGTTTGTACTTAAATACCAGGTCATTAGGGAAGGGGAATCTAAACTGCCTGTGAAGACAAGTGTTGTAGAGAACAATAGGTGCAGATCAGAATAATAATCTTGCTGGAAATGTAGTACTTGCTGTGTTCAGGAAGAACAGAAAGAGAAAGTAGTAGACTGTCTGTAACAGTGTGAAAGATCATTAAAAAAAAATCACCTTGCCCCCTCCCCACAAACATAACAAGAAAGGACACAGTGAATAAAAGAGTATCTGTTCTGGTTTTAGCAGCTAATAATGAGATCATAGAAGAGCTAGACTTGGGAAGTAACTTAAGATCAAGTGATCAGGAATCGATTTAATTAAAATGAAGGGAGGATTAAAAGTTTGTCCTTAATTAAAGTTTGTCTTTGAGAGATAGCAAACGTGAGTTTGCCGAACTGCTAGCAATGCAAGTTGGCTGCGCTGAGAACTCATGGACCTTAGTAGTGCAGAAATTGGGAGCTTTTGCAAGTACTCCAGCAGTCTGAATTTTCTGTCCCAAGGAAGGAGAAGACGTTGTCAGAAAAGGGTGAAAGTTAGAGTTGCTGAAACTCAGGCTGAATGGAAGCTAACAAGTGATGTTTAGACACATAGAAAAAAGAACATTGAACCATATCAATAACTTTCAAATAGCAAGAGGACTACTATGTAACCCTGCTGCTTATGCAGGGATTAAGCATAATTTAGAAGTGGCCTCTGTGAAAAAGCCAACCCCCCCTCACACCCCTCTGAAGAAACCCACATGGTGACCATTGGGAGAAAAAACGTCTGAATGTGGTGGAAGTAAAGCTTGAACATGGCAGTGCTCCTTAATTGCATAGAAATAGATAAACTTTGTAAGTGCACACTCAGAAATTGAAGGTGTGTGTGCAAGGATTTTTAGCAGATCCTTCAACACCCACTGTCACCTCTGGGATCTATGCTTTGTGCTCAGTTGTGTCAGCTGTCTGGAACAGGAGTAGTTTCGTGGTGTTGCACTGCTTGTCATTTTGGTTCTTGAGTATCATTGCGTCAATTCAGGAAGGGTTAAAGCATGTAAACTTTAGGAACAAGTTGAAGAAAAGGATGTGAAAAGAACATTAAACATGATGCCATGTTAGGAAACTGAAGAGTTTACTCGAAGGTTTTCTGACTGAACTGAGATGGGAACATGACTTCAGCTGTTGTACCTTTCCTGCTCTGTCAGAAGGCAGTGGCATTTTTGGGACACTCAAGGGGACAATGCTGTCAGACTGGTTAGAATAAACTACAGAGTGAGAGCTTTAAGCTGCTGAGACTGGAAGAAAGTGACTGAAAGGGTAACAGGGGAAACTGGGCTGGACATGATCCGGTATAGAGTTGGAAGAGAGGAAGCAAGCGCAGTGGCTTTAGCTTGTGCTTGCAACAAGTTTACAGACAAGGGAAAGGAGGAAAAGAACTGCTGAAGGAAAGAACTACTTCTTGTGGGTAGTGACAAGGGGGAACAGAGTTAGAGAGAGAAAGGTAAGTGGGGACTAAGCTTGGCTGAAACAGAACTGTGCAGTCGAAGACAAAGAGGTTAAAGAATTTCAGATGAAGCTGAATAGTGTATAGGCTCTGTATGATGATATTCTAACAAACTGGATTTTTGGTAGGGATTGGCAAAAACCAGTGAGTGAATTGGAAATATCAGCAGCTTCATGCTTAATGAAGAAGGAATTGGCTTTTTCTCCAGTTAGTGGTAACTGATTTGAAGCAGCAAGGTGCTGCTGCTTTCCTTTTCCTCCTTCCTCCTGCGCGGCCGCAGCAGACAGCCAGGCACGGTGCCGACGTGTGCCCTGCTGCGGAGCGCGCTTGGCTCTGGAAGGAGAGCCATGCATCCAGACTTCAGGGGCTGCACAGCCTAATTGTCTGGCTCTGCTCCAGCTGGTGATTGACCCAATAAACTCTAATGAATCTGGATTCCTGCAGTCTGATTTGCTTCCTCTCCCAGTTATGTGCCTTTCTCAGTCCATGAAGAGCTGAAACCTGAGTGCTGGCTTTGACAAAGGGAGTGGGAGAGGGGGAAGCAGGGGAAGAAAAGGCAGATAACAGCCGAATTTAATCAGTGTTTTATTACCATCCTCAGGAAGTGGGAATGGCTTTAAAAAAAAAAATAGTAGGTTGGAGCAAGGAAAGTTAGTTATAGTGAGGTTATTTGACAGGAAATTACAAAATACAAACAGACAGAAGAAACACATTTTAAAACAGGGTAGGAAATCTCAAGTTACTTCACTGTGTATATTCAAAACCCTCAAAGCAAAGACTGAAAATAGCAGTTTAAACAAAAGCTATCTTATCTGATAAAGGCATTTCAAGCACAAAAGGAAATTTATATATTGGGTTGACAGTCTTAAAATAAACTGATTGTCTTGATAACACCATAGATTTAATTGTGGGAAAAAATCGGGTTCATTTGTATGACCTGCAGACACAGTAAATTCCCGTGTAAATTCATTCTTTTTCTTTCTTTGTACATATCTTGTGTCCTAAGCAGTGTTTATCAGTGTTTTCCAGAAATTGTAAAGGTAGATTTATGCATGTAGGACGAGACTGATAAATATGTGCATAATTTAAAGAATTCCATGCAGACCAGATACAATTCATTTCCTGTGCTACTGGATGGAAGCATATTAATGATACTTCAGCAAGTAGCATTCAGATTCAGAAAGATTTTGGCAGAAATACATCGTTTTGGGATGAGGGTAGAATTTCCAGTACTAGTGATCAGAATTATTATTTTGTTCATTTCATTTTTAGTAGATTTGTGATAAGCTTTTGAATGCTTGGTTGTGTCTTTTCACTTTCTGTGGAGAAAGGAAACTGTTCTGTTGCTGCATCACCTTTATCCTGTTGAGATTCTGAATAAACATTGCATCCGTATAGATATGTGTCCTTCTAGTGAGATAGGATATATGTTATAGGGTTGAAACAATTTGATTTGCTGTGAGGGAGGGAGCAAGGAGAAGGGGAGGAAATAACTCAGTTTTGCAAATGATGTGTTAGATTATCACTGTTCAGATCAAAGACTTAGGATGCTGTGGGACAAAATATCTCCCTTGCTTTTGACTGAAGCGGTAAGAAGAAGCATTAAGAGGTTTATAGGTACACCTGCCTGGCTGCCATAGCTTGGAACTTTGTGCTGCCTCCAGCTTCTTGCTCAGCAGGCTACATATCTAACTGTGTTCAGTGCAGAAGCTACATCTGCAACTCTGTACCTCGTCATACCTGCTCAGTCCTGGGAGACGTGTACGTTTGGGATTTTTTCCCCAGTTTCATTCATCTGCTGTGCCTTCACAGTCAATGGACACAGAAAAATAAAGTCTGGTGGGAGGGCACTTGCTTACTGAGTGCTGTGTTGGGAGGTAGTGAGGTGCACCACGGCTTTGTTCTGGCTAGGTTAGGTACATGAATGCTTCCATATGCGCTGAACTCTTTCCTTTTTCTAGGTGCTCCAGGTGTGCCTGGAGATCTCTTAAGGACCAGAGTCCTCAAAATTATCTGACCTCATGGGGCTCAGAGAGTATCATTGGAGTACAGTACAAAGATGAGTTCACATCAGCTTATGTTGAGGAACACGAGACTGCGAGGCCTGGTAGTGTCTTATTACTGGTAAATCTTGCTAGGAGTCCTGTAAAACTGTCAGGATCTGATGGAGGTTTTCCTCTGCTTAACAAAGAACTATCAGTTGACAATGGGCTATGAGGATTGGGTTGCAATATAAATATTCTGAACTTGTGATCGCTGGGGTTTGCACTCAAAATAAATAGAAGTGACACCTGTTCAGGAAAGCTGACCTTTTTTCTATTGATTTAGGTCTTATTTAAATGACCTCTTTAACAGGATTTCATAACTCAACCAGGTGACTTCATGAGGGAAAGTTGTGGGAGGAAAGTCACTTCCTCCTTTAAAATGGGTGGGTGTTGATGTCAATATGAGTTGCTAATCTAAAACAGTGAGCCTTAAGAAAAAAAAAAAAAGAAAAGAAAGATAATCAAAAAAGAAACAGTGCTATAATATCTTTCCAAAATGCATATACTGAGTGTATGGAAAAACAGGGAATAGAACCATTCTTAACTGACTATTTTTGTTGCTGGGTTTTGGAGTATTTTTATTTCCTTTTTTTTGGTTCTGAAACCCTCTACAGTTACTCCTTGATACAATTCTGAAATGTAGATGTGGTATTGTAGTAAAAAGAGATCAATAAATTGTAGTGTCCTATAGTTATAGTTAGGGTTAAAGAGCTTGCATCAAAATTAGCACCTCTGAAGAGTTCTAAGATAATTTAAAAAAAAAGTTGGCTGTTACTATGATGAATCTTTTACAATCACCTTTCCTTTTTTGTTTGAAAGTTTAGACATGTATGTATGAGATTTTAGGAGATGCTAGGTGATCATGATGCTACATAATTTTCTTTCTGTCTCAGTGCCATTTTATAGCTATTATTTTACATATGTAAAAAACAGAAAATCAGGTTCTGGAGACAGAAAGTTATTGCCTTATAACAATCCCTATCACAGGTTAATATTGTGACTAGGTAGCAAGCATGTCCTCTGCTGAGTATGTATTAATGTTAGCTTTAACTTCTTAGCTAAGATAAAAAATAGTTGCCAAAGTTAGGATACAACCATTTCAATTGTTTGCTTAACACAGTTTTGCTGTTTTCACATTCATAATGATGGTAAAATAGATGGACTCAGTTCTTTAGAAAAAGAAAACAGTATTTTACATTAAACTGCAAAGTGGGGGGACTACTTTGGGAAAATTCTCTTTGCTGGTTTTGAAAGGTGTGTACGTGAAGCTCATTGTGGCTACTGAGAGCAAAAAAAACCTAGGTCAAGAAACACAGAGTTATCTTGTCACCTGGCTTTGATTATATGCATTACTTGAGCAAGTCTGTGACATCAAGTGTCCTTTCCCTGTGACAGAATGGAGACTAAGTGTGGGTGACTGACTTGAGACAAGAGTAAACGGATGGGAACTGTGGTAAAGATCCAGCTTCCCTGACAGGGTTCTTCATGCCTAATCCACTAAGAAGTGTTCCAACCAAGAAAAGTGTTTCTGCAAGGCTGAAAGACTTATCAGGTGGATTTTGGGACTTTTAGGACTGTTCAGCATTCCAAAATATGTCTCGTTTATTTAACACGTCCCTGCATCTTTGAAACTCCACTGTGGGTAAAGTTTGAACTAATTAACCAGCATAAGATGAAAACCACATTCATATCCAACCATATGTTATCCTTGTAACTTATCTGTACTTGTTTCCTTTGAAAACCATGAAGGCTGACTGTATATATTTACTAGTGTATGGTTTTAGTTTTGCAGCTTTTTTATGGTTTCCAAATATAGACAGTAGTGCAGTTTGTTTCAAGGTGTTTTGAATAGAGTACCTGGCATGCTTACAGCATTTTTCTAATCAGTCACTAGCTGGCTTTTTAAAAAATTTAATTTTAAATATGAAGTGAGTATTTTGCAAAGCACTTTTTCCAGCTTCAGTCTAGGACTGTAGCCTCTAGATATTGGTTGATATTTGTGATCTTTGCACCTGGAGAAGAACAATTCTTTGAAGTCTTGCTGCTCCTTTTTACAAAAAGCCAAGTTTCTTTCAAGGACTTCCAGTTTTAGGGAGAGGGATGAAAAAAAATTGACAGAAAGACTGAATTTTATTATAAAGCTTCAGGACAGAGAAGATCGATAAAATGCATAAACATCTTTTAAAAAATGTGTTAAAAATTTTTTATTAAAAAAAATAAAGATTTTTAGACCAATCTCATCCTATTTTGTTGGTGTGGTTTGAATGTTCTTGGATTAGCAGTGTTACTACATTCACACTAACAAAAAGCTTCTTCCTTCAGGGGCTTACTCAGTAGGGCCACAGCCTTGCAACCTGTGATGGCACAGGAAGGTGTTTTTCTCTACTGTGAGACTGGAAATCCATTTTATTTATTGTGTATAAGGCAGACAAAAGTCTCCTTTTTATTCCCTTCACCCCTTCTTATGAAAGCTCTGCAGTTTGGCCTGAGGGAAGTAGGCTACAAAAGAAGGTATCAAATTTTGCAGCCGTTCCTATAGAGTTGCTGTTCCTCCTTGAACCCAGCCTGAGGGAGCCATTAGAGTGATCTGCTAGCAGCTGATGAGGGGAAGAATAAAGTTTCTGTAGTGCTCAATCTGTAACTGCCATGGAACCTGGGTTCCATGTTGCAAAATTACTGTATTCAAACTTAGTAACACTTAAGGTTTATATATTTACCTAATATCATGTAAGAGTTTTCCAAGTAGTTTATTAAAATCACGTGATATTACTTAGAATATTTTAACTGCCTACACCATTTTTTTTCCAAATTAATAGCCCAGTATATAAAATCCTTTCTTATAATGTTGTTGGGTTATTTCAAAAACGGATTTTTAAATTAAGTAGATGCAAAGAAATGATCCTTTCTTATTCCTATATCCTCTAGTTATCCCCCTAAGCAGAAGCTGATTTGAGTTATATGATGGTGTAACATAAACCATAACCTAAACAACACATTGAAGGGAATATATGTATATATATATGTGTGTGTGTAACATAGAAGTTTTAAATGAGATGAATGCTATTGTCAGAGTAAGACTGCATTAGAAAATGCTTTTTTTATTACTGAATACCAGGGCATAGTGAAACTATTTACACAATTATGAATCAGCCCAGCATTGCGAGTGTTTGAATACTTTTAAGAAATTCTTTTGTTTACAAATGTTGTGGTGAGCATAAAGTAACAGCAAATTCAGATTTCAGCACAAATACAGTTTTTACACGATTTATAACTATCAAATGCCTGTGATGCAGATTTTTTTGTCTGAATGTACTAAACTAATTGGTGTTTCATAGACAGCCACAGTGGAACCAGTATTTGCCAACATGCTTTTTGTCCATGCCCTTGTTTGTTCCAGTTAAAACTACCTGCTGGTGACTCTTGTGTAACTGTAGAGTCTTGAACTGCTTCACCTTTCTCTTCTCTCTCAAGCTTAAACACAGGCTTTAGTCTTTGAGATCTCAGTCTCGTAGTAAAGCCCTCAATTCATGTTTGCTGCTTTAGCTTGTCCATTCTTCTGGGTGGGAAGTGCTCAGATCTGATTTCTTCCTGGGCTTGCTCACTGGTAACACATGTCAACTTTGCTTCTGAAACAGTCAGACATAGGAAGGAAATGGTGTTTGAAAAAACCCCAAGTGTCCTAACAAGCCTAAAGCTTGTAGGGAGGTGAGGAGTGTGTCTTACATTAAAATTGGGCTGAGCTGAATTTTTGAGATAAGTTTATTTCCCAAAGCAAATTTTACTTTTTTGATCTACTTAAGCTGAAGTGTCTTTTAGTTTAGTGTAATATGTAATGAGATAAAAAAAAGGGTAGAAAATTTTATATGAAGACACAGCTACCATGAGTGACATGAATTAGTAAGAGTTGAACATTAGGTCAAGTCCTGAGCAAAAATGACCATGCGGGTGTAGTTTTTCCATGTGGTCTCCTCTCAAGCAGGTTTCATGTCAGTGTGGTCTGATGGCTGGCCTGTGACTGCAGCAGTGGTTAGCATTTTAAACTCAGCCTTTTAAAACCAGTGACTGACAGAAACTGAAGCATTGGAGTCAAGCAAATGATAACACATAAATGCCAGGAGATTGACTTGTGTGTGCACCTCCCTGCTGAATTCCTCACAACCTTTTCTCCTAGACATTCTGCCTTCCCACAGGGGAAGAAAACCCTCCCACTAGACCTTGATTCAGGCTTAACTTGTGCATCTGGCACTGATGTCTGGTATGTGACAGTGATACTGTCAGCTATGTGATAGACATTCCAGGTGATTTCAAAAGTCTTTCACAGAGAGCCACAAACCCAAAGTAGCCTGTTTCTGGTGTGGTAGCACCACTGCTTTTGGTGTTGAACCCTGTTTTCCAGAATGATGAATGGGGACTTCTGTAAAGACTAGAGGAGCCATTTGGGTTTGCAGCTAATTCATTGGGATTACGGAATTCAGAGGGAGTTTTCCCAGGCTGTCTGGAAAACCGTGAAAAAAACTGGCATCAGGGAATGAAAGACACTGCAAGTGTGAGTATAGAACAAAACCTGCTTACCCTTCCTCTATAATTTGAATTGGATTACAGTAATCAAATCAGTTTTTTGAAGGCATGGAGGAAGGCATCTTCCAATAACCTCTTCACAGTCTGTAAGAGACCTTTTGCAGAACTGGGAACAGATTCTGGGTCACTTCTGAAAAATGGGTGTTGGTCTATAACAAGCAGCCTGTTGGATTGTGTTACAGCTGCCGAACACAAAACGTGTGCTGCCCTGCATGTCCAGCTCTATTTCTCATGGAAATACCATGGATATTGGAGTTGAAGCAGAAAACCCTTTATTATTGTAGTACAGTAGTTGCGAAAGGATTTTTTCTGCTACAGCAGCTTGGTCTTCATATCTGCCACTTAGGAAAGTTTAACACCATTTGGAACTGTTTTCACTTGTAGAAAGGTAAACCCTGTGTAAGAATAGCCATTTAGTGGAAAGCTAAGTAAGATGGCAGATGGTCTGGATGTACAATTTATCAGGTTTAGACACTGAGAAAAGTGGAAACTATAGATACAACTAACATGTAGAGATTTTTAATTATATTTAAATGAGGTCAGATGTGTTTGAGTGAATTTTATCCAACAGGGAAAGATTAAAGATGGTCCCTATTGTTTAAACACACACAGTCCCAAGCCTTTTTTAATCTCTTATGGCTGTCTTGGTGTGCTCCCGGCTATGCAGTGAGTCTTTCTCCCTTGGGAGAAGGAAGCAGCTCCACCTCCCTACACCTTCCTTTCAGGCAGTTGTAGTGAACAGTAAGGACCACCTGAACCTTCTCCAGGCTAAACACCTCCAGCTCCCTCAGCCTCTCCTCATCAGTCTTGTGCTCCAGACCCTTCCCCAGTTCTGTTGCCCTTCTCTGGACACCCTCCAGCCTCTCAATGTCTTTCTTGTAGTGAGGGGCCCAAAACTGGGAGCAGAACTCAAGGTGCAGCCTCACCAGTGCCGGGTACAGGGTTGATCACTGCCCTGGTCGTGATGGCCACACTATTGCTTATACAGGCCAGGATGCCATTGGCCTTCTTGGCCACCTGGGCGCTGCTGGCTCATGTTCAGCCACTCCTGTTCAACCAGCACTCCCAGGTTCTTTTCTGCTGGGCCACTTTCCACCCCCTATCCCCAGCCTGTAGCGCTGCCTGGGGTTGTTGTGACCCAAGTGCAGGACTCTGGCTTTGCCTTGTTGCATCTCATACAAGTGTCCTCAGCCCATTGATCCAGCCTGTCCAGATCCCTCTGCAGAGCCTTCCTACCCTCCCCCCGATGGGGACTCCCAGCCAGTCAGTTTGGTGTTGCCTGAAAACTGAGGGTGCCCTCAGTCCCGGTGTCCAGGTCATCAGTAAAGATACTAAACAGGACTGGCCTATCACCAGCACTCTCTGGGCCTGGCTATCCAGCCAGTGTTTACTCAGTGAACAGTGCACCCATCCAATCCACTAGCAGCCAGTTTCTCCAAAAGAGTGCTGTGGGAAACAGCGTCAAAGGCTTTACTAACATCCAGGTAGACAACATCCACAGCCTTTCCTTCATCTACCAAGCAGGTCACCCTGTCACAGAAGGAGGTAAGTTTGGCCAAGGAGGACCTGCCTCTCATAAACCCTCCTGGCTGAGGCTTATCCCTTGGTTGTCCTCTACAAGCTGCATGATGACACTCAAGCTGATCTGCTCCATGACCTTCCCCAGCATCAAGGTTAGGCTTACAGACCTGTAGTTCCCCAGATCCTCTTCTGGCCCTTGTAGTACATGGGCATCACATTTGCTAACGTCCAGTCAGTGGGAGCTCCTCAGTTAGCAAGGACTGCTGGTAAATGATGGAAAGTGGCTCAGTGAGCAACTCCACTAACTCCTTCAGTACTCTTGGGTATATTCCTTCTGGCTCCATGAACTCACATGTCCAAATGGCAGAGCAGATCACTGACCATTTCGCCTTGGATTATGGGGGCTTCATTCTGCTCCCTGTCTTCAAGCTCAGGGGCTGGGCAGTCTGAGATCAACTGGTCTGACTGTAAAAGAAAGGAAAAGAAGGCATTAAGCAACTCAGCCTTCTCCTGATTGTTTGTCATTCTTTCCCCCCCCATGTCTAATGAAAAATAGATATCCTCTGAAATATGATGGTCTCTGAAAAAGCAGCACAGCACCAATTTTTATTGTGCATTGGTGCATCTGTTGTATCTGAGTTTTTGCTGTTTACCTTCTTTTATACCTCTGCAGTGTAACAGCTTCTTCTAAGAATTTCTTTCTTTCCACTGTCAACATTTTTGACTCATCACATCAAATGTACAGTATAGTTTAAAACCAAAATGTTTTCACGTGATCAGGGAATTCTGATTGTCCTCCTCATTTTCTAGAGGCCTGCTCTGAGACCACCTCTGGTTATGATCCACATGTGCTACTGAAGCTGGCTAGAATGGTGTGACAAATGTAAGTATTTTGCAGAAACTTGGCCCTGCAAGCCTCCATTTGTGTACTTGGAATTAACAGATGCTTTGCTATCCCTGTGTCATGCCCCTGCTTCTGTAATGGGCATACAATGATATCATTCATATCATCACACAAAGATGATGTGAAAAAGAATCACTTAACGTTTGTAAATGCATTCAGATGTTGTGATGAGCACTGTAGGAAAACCCACAAGCAAATGAATAATTCATTGTTCAAATCAGGCTTTGAACAGTACATGGTAAACAAGACATGGGACTTCACACTGAATAGTAAGAGTAAGGCCAAATAATTAATGACCACTTGTTCAACTATCACTGTTCATTCAGAGTATTGAAAGGGAATGGCATCTTGTCGAAAGAGTGTGGTCATGTCCTAAGGGACTGTATGTTAGTATATGATGGGAAAAAATAATAAAGAAAAATAGTTTATTTTTTTTCTTTTATTTTGCTCTTTCAGTGAACTTTAGTATTAGTTATGTTGTGTGTTTTGGAACAAAGATGTAGTGTGTTAGATTTCCTAAATTTCCTGATTTTAAGTCTGTGTATCTCCTTTTACAACAATATGATAGTATTGGAGAATCCTAATGTCTTCTTTAATTCTCTTTTCATAGTTTCCTGCTGCCCAGTGAATCCTTTTGGTCTTTGGTGTTTAAGCATCAAATGAAGGGTGTAACACCTTCTCTGGACACTGTGGTACAGTCTCTGGATCTATTTTTTTAGTTTGGATTTTTTATCTTGATATGAAATGATCTTAAGAGCAGCTAATGGAAGAGGAGATTTAAACTTTCTCCTGTGTACTGGCTGCAAGATAAAAGTTTAGTTTTGATGGAATCTCAGGTTCTGGAATAGCTTATTCCTATGTTCAACCTTTGACCTTCCTTTCCATGATAGCTCTGAATGTTTACGTTTTGAGAGTGAAAGAAAACTGAGGAAGGTATTTGCAGCTATACTACACAAAAATATGTTAATAATTCAGGCTGACTAATAGCTCCTCTAGTATCCAAAGTCACCTGCAAATTTTTATAGTCCTAGAGCATAAGCCATCCAGAACATATAATCAATTCCACTCTGCAGATGGAACAGATGTTTTTTTCCCAGGCATCTCCTCTCTACTTCCCTAAGCTGAATCTTTAAAAATCAATTCTGTAATTTGATCAGTTTAAAATCCTGAATATGCTGAGGTAATTATACCAAACTTCTAGCATTTCACTGCTTCCAGTGACAAATCTATGGGCAGTGCAGCATTAAAAATAAACCAACATTTCCATGAAAACTGTTATAATTCACATTTGGAATTTTTAAAGTATTGTAACTGTATTTTTTAATGTTTTAAATGCAAGACCATTAAGCACAGACATGTCCAAGACACAGCCACAGCCTACCATAATACAATGACATTAGTCAGTAGGATAAATAGCAGTTATGTCACACCCGTTTTTGAAAACAAAAGCAAATCATGTTTTAAAAGCAATTCGGTATTTCACACTTCTGGAACAATTTAACAAAGTGCTACTGCTTCATAATATTTGGGCACATTTTGAGGGCAAAGCCTGCGTAATAGCCGAGCGATTGGAATGAAACACAGAATCAAATATAAAGGGATAAATCTGCATTTTAGGATTGTAGAGAAATATGAACTTGAAGTACATTAGCAAGAAGAGAAATGTAATGGAAGGAGGAAACATGCTTTCCTAGATTCCAAAGTTGGCAAAGAATAGCAAACACAATTTTTTATGTTTTTTACTATAATGTATGTAAACAGAAAACTTGCAAAGGATGAACTCATCTTTTGCAAAGATGGGCCAAATTATTACACCTGTAGGTTGATACATTCAGGGAGTTCTAAGTTTAGTTTCACTGGCCTTTTATGAGAGATAAGTTTTAGATGTTAACTGGTATTTGTTTCTGTCTTTGTCAGCATTTTCTTAAGGTCCTGCATAATTTTTAATCTGAGTTTGTAGTAAATCCAATACCTCATCAACCTCACAGCCAAAACCTCACAGAGGTGGATTTCTAAAGTTTGCAGGTATTGGAAACTTATAATGAGACCTGTAACTTGAAGACACAAGCTGGTGAATGTAGGTACTGAAGTAGTGTGCAAATCTGTTGATGCCAATCAGGCCCTGAGTTAGAAACTACTGAGTTAGTTCTTTCCATTTTTTACCCAGGGATCTCAAAGCCTGTTATGCCTAATAAATTACTCTTGTCCACAATGTGGAAGATGCATGTAAGTTACTATGGGCTTATTTTAAGCCTGCACAAACAGAAACATAAATCAGCTTGGCTTACACTGCATGCAGAAGTGGTGTCAGGAACAGAAACCAAAGGTCTTCTTTCTCCTCTGGGTCAGCTGACCCAGGAGTGTGAGAAAACTCATTCATGTGCACAGAATTCTGCCTGCTGTCAAAACTACTTCAGTCTTTAGTCTACTTCCCAAAGAAAACAAGACTTTTTCTTTTTTTTTTTTCCTCTCTCCCTTTATTTTTTTTTTTCTCCCTCCGCACCTCTTCTGCCTCATCCCTTCACCCAATAACCTTTGATTGTCTTGGCCGTAGGAGATTTGGGCAGAGTTGGAAGGGGAAAGCAATAAAAATGTTATGAAATCTGGGACTGGCTAGAAGAGGAAGATAAATTAGTCGTTTCTGAAAGATGTGTGAGCCTACCACGTCTCTTCTCCGTCTGGCCTGAGAGCTTGGCTGAAGCTCTTGAACTGTGGCTCAGGCTTTGTCATAGCAGGGCTGCCCCTGTGCCCAGCTGGGAGTTAGCTGATGGGGGAGGGATGTGTGAAAACTTGTTGAAATGGTGCCACTGGAGTAAGGGTTGCTGGGAGTTGTAATTGGCCATAAATGAGAGAAGCTTAGGTTTATTACTGGCACTGTTTGCAGAAGAACTTGGAGCTATTCTTTCTGCCTGTAAGAATACATTTAGACTACTTGGGAATGTATTGTTATAATTTTGATCAGCTTGGCAATTTAAAAAGGCATTTTATTTCCAACTAGAGTTGATAAAGCAGAAACTTATTTAAAATATTGAACTCTAGGCCCCTTCAAGGGAGTGTTTCTTTAAATAAATACATAACAGCATCTCAAACTCCAAGAGGTTGGTTTTGTGTTTTTTTTTTTTTAATCTTCTAAGTAAGTGTTCTTTGCAGTTATGTCTTTCATCTCATGGGAACTCTCTGCTCCTTGTTTTAATCCCAAAACATCATCAAAGTCAGTGGGAAAGAAGAGGAAAAAAATAGTATCTACAAACTCCAAAATAAAAGCTCAGTACATTGTGATTGAGCTGGGCAAAATCCTATCCTGGTAGTTTTAGACTGTGTAGAGAGTTTTTAGAGCTGGAACTTTTAACTGCATTGGTATATGCACATAGAATTATTCTTTTCACCAAGAACCACACACATGAAATGTGTGAGGAACATGTGGAGTGATGTTTTATTTTGTTCTCTTTTGGACTACAACATTGTAGCTATTTAATGTAGAAGGAAATCAGAAATGCATATCAGAAACATCTCCCCAGTCTGTTTGGAAGAGGAAAATTGAGACTGTTGTCCTTCCACTCCCTCTGGAAGATCTGCTAACTTGGTGTCCTGTAGTCTGAACGAGCTCTCAAGGTCATCAAAGGAATTTTTTGAAGCCTGTGACCTTAGTATTCCTGTAGATAATAGCATCAGGCCCATTATCTCATACTCTTCAATTTTGTTTTGGCTTCCTGCAATTTGCATCCCATTGTCCACTGATATTTTCTGCGTTCTTTTAAAGTAAAATCAAATAACACTTCCTATGTTGGCTCTGGACTCAATAAAAATCAGACATGCAGCATTTGGGACTCTTAAAATAACACGTTTTAATACAAAGATGTGAGATATCTTTTGAAATCTGTGGTGGATGTTTATTTCCTGCTGGGCTTAATTTAGGAATCTAGTGCTAGCATTAAACCAAGGGGAAAAATGTTTGCTCTTTCATCTGTGTGCCACATCCCATTCAAAATCACAAACAGCTCCTTTAAATTTCTGATCTTTGTCTCCTGCTGGATGTGCATAATACACATGCCTGTCTGACATATGAGACAGCCAGAGCCTTATGAAAAAAAAAAATTTACTAAGCTTATGCTTCTTGTCTTAGGCCTCATAATAATCTGTATTTTGGGAGAGTGACAAGTGTCCAAATCTGTTTTGATTTAATAAAGATGCAGCTTTTCCTTTTTTTTGAAGAAACCTCTTTCTTACCAAGTCAAAAGTCCTGATTTTATTGATAAAAAACAACAGAGGTAAAAATGCTTGGGGAATAAATACCTTCCCCGTATCAGAGGACCATTTCCCTTTTTTAATACTGCCTTTGAATACAGAAGTAAATACTTCCAGGAGTGTCACCTTAAAATTACAGAATTTACTAAGGTCAAACCTGAATGTGAATTTGTCTTTAACACCAAGCCATGTAGCTCTTACACTCATAATGCAGGTGTACACCATAACGTGCAGAAGAACTTCTGTTTTTGTGCAAGCTGGTATGAAACTGTGTGACTTCAGACACTCAGCTGCTTGGATCACATCACAGAACTGGGATCAGAGTTTAAAAGAAGTTTTCACTTTCTGTTTGATAAGTCTATATTTGTTTAAAAAATCATCTTGGACCCATTGTGCTATAATAGAGATTACACATGAAAAGCACATTTTAAAAGAAAGTTATTAAGTTGTAAAATGTAACGTTGAAAAGTTTGATGCTAGAATCAATATTGGTCCTGTAATCTCAGTGGGTATGTTGTATGTAGGCATTGTGATACAGATTTTAATTATATGCTTGTATCTTTTTTCTCTGTAGTGTCTCTGCCTCATTTACATAAACATCCCTTCTCACCTCTCCCTCCCCTCAAAGAGAAAGCACTCTTTAAACTGACAAGCTATTTGATGTTTTGTTTTCCCTTTATGCAGTATAAGAGCAAATTGTACTAACTGTATGCTGTTTCAGTCCTGATATGAGGACAAAATAATTAATTCTTTCCTGCAATTCTCTGTGGTACTTCACCAGTTGAGGAGCAGAGTGATCCTCTATAACCTAACAGCACCTTTTTAGTTGCAATTGCAAGGAAAGCCCTGCCACCACAAACTTAGAGAATTTATGTATTGAAATACAAGCTATTTTTATGAAGTGTCTGTGCACTGATTTAGATTTTCTACCAGGTAGAGAGATCTGAGAAGATTCTGAGTTAAAAAAATAAAAAAACAGAAAGAAAAAGCAGGCATGTTCATAACTGACGGGCATGTTGCCAGTTCCTGATCCAAAGCAAGTGTCTTCTAAGGCTTCCCAAAGGACAGGCCACCAGGATTTCACAGTGTGTGTTCTTCAATTCATTTGTTTGTGAAAACTAAAGTTTGTGTTTATAGAAAAGGAAAATTTCAGGCCAAACAGTTTAATTTGCTGGAAAATAGGTCTTTGAAACTAAAAATATCTGACCCACTTGGTAATTGACTGTGCCGTTTAGCTCAAAGTATTAGTTTTGTAAAAGACTAAGAAAGTGTACTAAACTTTGATTTTCTTCAGAGTGTCCTGTTGTTAGCATATTTAAAATATTCTGCACATAGTGGGCAATAATCAGCTGTGCTATGCTGGTAAGAATATGCTGGTGAGGTGTGCCTTGGGTCTGATCTGCCTTCTGTATCTGGGCCTTACATAATTGCGCTTTTTCTTTTTTTTATGATGTTCAGTAGTAAAAATAAACTAGAACTTAATTCAAAGCAGTGTGAGTGTTCATTTTTAAAATGAGATTGTTTACTCAGTGGTCTGCAAAGCTGGCTTTGTCAAAAGGGGTAACATGATTTTTCAGGGTCTTTTCAAAGACCCTAAACTCTGGTAAACACTTCATATCAAAAGAAGAAATTAAGGAGTAGTTCTTTGGAGTAGATATTTTGCTTTCTTGAGCTTTATCTGTCTTCCAAAGCCTTGGTATTGACCTTAAGCAAAGTGATGAAGCTTGAAAGGAGCAGATATGGCTCAGCCTCGGTTAGAAGGCACTGCTCCCAAGCATCTCTCCACCTGGCACTCCTGATAAAAAGTTGGTTTAACCATAGTATACTCCAAAAAATCTACTCCCTCAGTGTACTTACCTTTCTGGGACGTATTATGTGACTCGGAGGTCAGAATATGTCCCAAATGCAAGACACTGATGTAATTTTGCAGTCTCTTTGATCCATTATTTTCTTTTACTTTACCAGAGCGAGCTCAGCTGTAAGCACACACTGAGGTACAGGAGAAGAAACTCAGTGACAATCTCAGTGATGTGATATTGTATCTCCCACACCATTTTGCTGTCTCATTTTGGTATACTATGTTCATAATTTGTGTGAAGATGTGATTTCTCGCATTGATATTAAATCTCATGTAGGCAGCATTTCACTCATTCGAGGTAGAAAGGTAAGGTAAGCATCATCCAAGGGCTGTGTAAGAACCAGCTCTCTATCTTAACAGTAAGCTGTCACAAAATTAAATTGTCCTGATGATGAGATGCCTTTAGTATATTACCTCCAGTAAAGTCTTTATTTCATCAGCTGTGTCATCACTGGTACAAGAAAGAAAACGAGTGCCAAAATGGTACACAGGCCAACTCAAAACACAAAATTAAACTTTTTACCTTCAAAAAACCCCAAACCAATTGCTCATAAAACAAACCATCCCACCATACATTCTGGTATTTTCTTTTTGAAGTATTTATTCAATAAAAAAATCTGTCCTTTTGATTGTCTTTATAGGAAGATATACAAGAGGAAAAAAATTCTAGGCTGGTGGTAAAACTTTGAGAAATTACAGATGGATTGAAGACTTCTAAGGCCAATTTTTTTATAAAAAGTTTGGACATTGACTTCTAGTGAGACAGTGTTTCTGAGCATGGTTCTGAAGAAGAGCCTTAAAAGCTAAAATGTTTTAGGAGTTTTTAAAATGCTACCTTCAATCTTTATGTGCTGTAATGGGGCCAAATTTTAGGCAATGGGAATGAAGGAAGTCCTAGTTGGGTGCATTCCTACTCTTAATTGGAGGCTATGAAAAATGAATCAGTGTGGAGAAAGCACAAAGCTTGTATTAAAAACACAAAACCAATACAAGTATCTTCTCATAAAATAGTTTTTTCTTAACTTTTTTCTTTTATTTTCAGAATTATCATAGTATATAATGTGAATTGTATATGGAATTATCTTGTAATTGAGCTTCAACATCCTTTGTGAAAATATGTGCATCTGTGTTGCTGTAGTAGTTGTTATGTTACTCTTACTCTGCAGCATTTCCTGTATATAGGATGGCAAATATGCAGGCAAATTTAGCTCCTGTAAATGAAAAATATTTAGTTTTTAATGAGTGCTCTCTAGAATTTTTTTTCATATTTTGTTCATTTGGGCATATCTGGGTTTATTGCACGTTTTTTAACCTAAAAAAACCCCAACAAAACCAAAAAAACCAAAAAAACCCACAACTTCAAGAAACCCACCATGAATTCTTAGGTTCAGTTTCACAGATTTTTGTATTTTTGTCCTAGTAAGTTAATTTCTTGTGCTCTGGTAGTTTTTACGACATATCTTCTCTGTTCCAGGACTTCAGTTCTCATTTGTTGCGTGTCTCTTATAACTCCGAAGAGAGCTGAGAACATACTTGACTCTGATACAGTGAAGTATATACAGCCAAATATGAGCAAAATGGAACTTGCAATGCTTATCCTCCTGTATTTTACTGTGGTATTTATGTAACGCTTCAGATTATCATTCTAACATTTCAGATATTTCAGTTTCTCCTCATCATGGTTATCTTTAAAATTGTTTCTGTAGATAGTGGGCCAGAAGCAGGAGATGCAATGAAGCTTTTTATGTAATCCGTGCAGAGGGATCATCCAGATTAGGTCTCTACAGAGAAGGCATTTGGCTTTCAGACCTGTGCTTTCTTTAAACCTGCAAGTACAGCTCACGTTCACCTCTTGTCTGTAACAAAATACTCGATTCAAGATCTACAGTTCATGTGCAGAAACTGTTCGTGTAGGTGTCTCTGATACTTCATGGCTGGTTTGTAACCTGCTGGTTTTGGCGTGTTTTTGTCCAAATGAAAATAAATTCTGATTTTTTAAAAAAATCTTTTATTACTAAATATAATTTGCATGAAAATTTTTGAGAAATCTGAGTTCATGGCCATATTTATGGAACTCCATGTTAAAACTCCAGATGCTTTGGATAGAATGTGCTGCTAGAAGTAGGGGTGTCTGTGCTGGGTTTGATATTTGCCTTCAAAGATGTGACATTGGAGGACACATGGAAGTCATCCTTAGATGTGCAGAGTTACTGTTTTGAGCAAAGAAATTAAATCTGTAGATTTTTGGGGCAACTTTAAATTCTATGCATTGTTTGTCTGGTGCTTCTCAAACTTTTGCTTTGAAAATACAGAGGTTGCATATTTTGACTGAGTATTTTATAGGTTATGGATAAAACATTAAATATGGTTTACTGGATGTTTGTGTTTTATTGCCGTAAATTTACCTTATCTTGATTTCTAAAGCATAACTTTTTTTTGAGTTATTTTTCCTTTTTCAGTAGAAAAATAGGGTTTAATAAAGAGAAAAGTTTGATTGCCACAGAAGAACAAATCGATTGACACATTTTTTTTGACCTAGCTATGTGAGAAGTATTTTAAAAAGTACCATACAAATACAAAATGAGTGAATCTGGCTGCAGCTTATTGTTTAATGGATATGAGAGAGACTTTAGGTTCAGTGTCATTAAGCAATTTCCTTAAATGGCGATGTGGTTTGGAATGGTTGTTTATAAATATGCAGATGTACATAAGCCCAATAACTGTCAAGCATTTGCATGTTAATGAAGTGCTGCTGCACTAAGCAGTGGACAGCCAGCTGGAACTGTGGAGATAGGGTTTATGCTGAGGATCTCAAGGAAACTGCCGTGCCGTGTAAACAGAAGGTATGGCTCCTATTGACCAGCAGAGATGTTGTTCACTATTGACACTTATTTTCTTGTATTCTGTCAGATGCACAGTAAAACCAAGTTCTTGCTCTCTCCAACCCTTCTGTTTTTTCACCAAAGTAAATCAATTTTGAGGACAGAAATGAATACCCTTCTTTCTCAGATAGACAGCAGAACTCATAAGGGAATAATTACAAGTCTAATTCAGCTCTTTTAATGACATCAGCCCAATGATTCTTGGATTCAAAGTCCCGGATGAGTTCCTAAGCTTTTTAACTCTAAGCTTCTAGGCTGAAACAGTATGACTTTTAAATTTTGTTTTCATTGGAAGATCAAAGAAATGACTGCAGCATTAATTAACTGTGTGCATTTTGTTTGTGTAGCCCACTGAAAAAAGATGACATATTTAATAGCATTCATTTGCTGGGTGAGATAAGGAAAGGAAAGAAGGCTGGTAGGCTGGGCCTATCGGATGAATTGTCTGTAGGGCTGACAAAAGCTTCTAAAAGTTGGTCATCCATGTATGTATTCTCTAGAAGATTCTTCTGTCAGATCTAGTCTGATAATCCTGACATGAGCTTTTCTAATGGGCCGGATTCCAGATGGATTACTTGGCATGACTGTTTGTTTTATCTTGTGCAGATTTTAAGCACATGAAGATTTTTTTATTTTGTACAAAAGTTACAAATACGTGGCTGGGAATGTAGAGGGGAATTACATGTTTCTACATTGTTTTCTTTTTGGTAATGCAGTAGCATCCATAACTTCTCCTTATGCAAGAATACAGTGGGGCAGTGCTGGTGCCTTGTTTGTATGATTAGAAGCTGTACTTCTTTGGTCAAGGCAGGCCAGCCATCCCTTCTACCCATTCTTTGGTATAATATAGAAAATAATTAAAAGTTGAATGTAGCAAGCATCCAGGACGACTTTATTTCTTGCCTTAATCCTTCATCTGTATTGAGGCTTTATGTCCACTGCTCTGCCTCTTTCCTCAGATCCAGTCATTTCACCCCAGAGAGCAATCAGGTTGGTCAAACATGATTTTCCCTTGGTCAGTCCATGCTGACTGTTCGCAGCTGTATTCAGAGGTTGCTTCTTACAAAGCAGACTGAGGCTGACCAGCTGGCAATTCACTATATTCTCCTTAAGCTTTTTCTGGAGGTGGGTGCAACGCTTGCTTTTCTCCAGGTGTGGGACATCTCTGCTGGTCTCTATGATTTTTCAAAAACAAGAGAGAGCAGACACACTACAAAAGCAATCCCTTCTGTCAGCACCTCTGGGTGCAGCCCATCTCTGATGTCCTCACAGCTGCTGAGTTGCTGCTGTCCCAAAATGGTGACTGCTTCTGCTAGACTGAGGTGTAGAGCATGACTACATGCACACTATCAGAAAATGTCCTTGGCTTCCTCTTAGTTTCCTTTTCCTTGTAGTGTAAGGGAAGGGAACCTCTTTGCCAATCACATAGGAAGATGGTGCTTCTTAGTCTGAGTTGCTCAGAAATAGGAGAGAGAGGCGTGATATTTTGCTGAGGAGGACAAATGCTGGAGGAAACTGTACCCCCTTCTACAAGATCTTTTTGTAATGTAAAGGGATTATTCCTTAATTAAAAGAAGTCTTAGATCTTTGCCTGCTGGTTGGAGGCAGCACACCTGTGCGCCGGCTCCAGGGGGAGCTGGCTCTGGTTGCCTGCTGGCTGCCTGCGGCTGCTCTGATCCTGTTTCTGTGGGAACAAGTGTTGGATCAGCAAATGGGATGTATGTGAGAACAATAACACACAAATATTGATTTGCTGGCTACCCGAGCTATTTCTGTGGTTGCAAGCTGTCTGCCTTCGGCCGCATGCCTGATGCTGTACGTAAGGCACAGCTCCCCTGCTCTGCCACCTTATCCTTAACGCTTGCAGAGGACTAAGGACTCTATTGACACATGGCATGTGAGAGAGTGCATCCGTGGAGTGCTTCTGTGCGAGATGCTGGTCAGCCAGAGCTTAGTCCAACCTATTTCTTCCACTACCACGGGTGCCAAGACCGTGTGTTACATTTAAGTCTTTGCAAACTCAGGACAAGGACTGCCGTGGCGTCTGACATCTCCCAGAGGAGTGAGGAGCAGACAACAGAACAGAACTGGAGAGGTGGTTATCTTGTAATTAATTTTCCACCCCCTGTCCTTTTCTTTCTTTCTCCCTTAAGAAAACCCCTAATCTGATGCCTTCATAGTGCTGTGCAAAAGGTTAAATTCAGCCTGTCTCAGTTTGAGCAAAAGGGGATGAAAAACTCCACTATGATAATAAAATTGTGTTCTTTGTAATTTTAGATGTCAGTCTGCAAATCTGCTGATTTGGGATTGTGTTCAAACATAAGTCCAGTCCTACAATAGAGTGGCAATTGTGCTTAAAAATTCTGACTTTACTGTTCCATGAATGCAGATTTAACTATTATTACTATCTAGATAACACCAGAATTGTTGGTTTTGATCTTACTACACAAGATGCTAATCAACAACCAGATTCCTTGTAATTAACCCCTTACTAGATGGACTTCTATGTTTTTTTAAACCTAGACAGCTTTTTGTTTTGTATATCCATAGACATTTTTGCATTTTGTGGTTTAATTACATTTTGAATAGAAAGGAATTTTAACTTTCCTGGGCAAAGGGTTAAAACAGAGTTTGCACCTGAAAAAGGGAATTTAATGCTATGCCCATCAAGCAGCAGTAGGATTAAAATCCCAGAATGCCTGACAACTGTCTGTTTGACAATGCCCAACTGTATTCTGTTGCCCTCACTGTCCTATTAGGAAACCTTTCCAGGGCTCAGTGAGCTCCTGCGAGTTACGCTTGTTTGCAGAATCTTTCCTTCTGCCCTTCCTTCTCTTTCCTTTTTATTATTAAATTACTTATTAATTACTCCCTGGATTCTAAGGCTGTTAAATACAGCTCATCAGACTTCGACTATGTACCAGAGAAGCTTTTGGCTTCTTCAATTTGTCCGGCTTCAAATTGCTCCCATTGTCCAAACCTGCAGCGGGCTATTGATGCGGTATGGAAAAGCCCCGATGGAGCTTGAGAGCAGAACACAGGAATAGCAGGTGTCACGGAGACCTTTAGGCTGTTTCCACAAGCTGGAAGGGTTGCTTCTGCAGTTTGGGATCCCTCTGTGGGCTAGGTACCTGCTTGTGTTGCCCTCCAGCTTCTGCAGCACTGTTTTATTGCAGTGTGCTACTGAAATTACTCCTGCTGGCGGAAGTTGTTGCCTGTGGGGTTTTTTTAAGGTTCCTGGGCACTACTGAGTCAGCCTGCAGACATTTGTACTGTATTGGAGATCTTGTGATTGTTTCAGTTGTCTGCTTTATTTAAAAACCTCTGCTGTGTGTCAAAACTAAAGGCATCCTTTTTCTCCTCAACATGCTGATACTTCCCAGCAATTGTGAGCAGGACATAAACCCATTAAAAGCCCTGAACTAGTTCTTAACCAATGTTTATACAATAGCTCAATACAAATTATGTTTAAACATTAGCATAAAGCAAAGCTGTGCTATTTTCATTTTGACAAATTTGTGTATGCTGTGGAAACCACAGGGTTTGTGGGAGGAGGAGAATGCCTTGGAGAAGAATCCAGCATTAACTAGCTATTGGTTACTGAGATGGTACACAAACCTAGGCGTCAGACTGGCTTTGTTTGTTGCTCCAGGAGTTCTGGGCTGCTGAATGTTTTTTTAAGGAGCACTTTTCTCAGTTGCATGCTTGCCTAGAGGTGGTCTCCACCACAAGCACCTTATTCTTGCCAGTCATCCCTTCAGGCTCAGTGTGCTGGTGTAAGGCGAAGCAAGAAAACATATCCACTGACCATATTGTTCTGCATCTTATCAGCAATGGCCAGCAAACAAGCTCAAATCAGCCCTTATTTGTAAAAAGCTTACCAAGCTAGGACTGCACTCCTCAGGAAATAAGTTGCCTCTTTCTCACCAGCTGAAATTATGAGATACACCAGGGGCTGCTGTCCTGGATCGATTGAATGTGCTGATGCCCTGACACCCGTTGCAGACTTCAGACGTATTTAGTACTTAGGGCATGCCTCCATAGTGCTCTATTTATCCTGAGCCTCCTGGAAACTGTATGTCTGTGATTCATGGGGCATCGAGCCTAGGCTAATCAGCTATGTTGACAGGCAGGGTATATTTTATTGGGCTTAATGCAACCTTAATATTGTTGTGCAGTTTCCAGAATATTTTGTGTGGATATGCCCGTGATCAGAGGAGCTTAAAGTGACGTGGAATTTGTCTCTGTCCAGTTCAGACTGCATGACCTTTAAAGTGACTGTGAAGCAATATCTCTTCCTTTTTCCTCTGTGCCCCAAAGGCCAATCCAGGACAAGGAGGTTTTGAAGGGACACGAGAAAAACAGAGCCAAAGTAAACACCAGCAAGGAAAGAGGAGAGGAGAGGAAGAAACAGAAATAGCAGTGGAAATCTGTCGGGTACAGAGAAGGCCCTTTTTGACATACTCTATTTCTTATAACGCTTAGCATACATTTAGTTAAACTAGTAAAAAAAGCCATTCTGACCCTGTGAGATGTTATGTTTGCATTTACAATATATTCCTGCAGGGAAGATTATATTCAGCATTTGAACTACGGCAAACTGGAATTGTTTTGTAGGAACTGTGTATTTTAATACAGGTGTTTTTTAAACTCTGGAGCATCTTCCTACTTGTTCTCAACTAAGTTTATGTATCAAAAAAAAAAATAAAGGAAAAAGGCAGTGTGAGCATGATGTGGGTATGCTACAGAGTTGCCTAGATGTCTGACCCTCCCTATTTGGCTGGTTACTTTCTGAGAGCATGTTGTACACATGCTCTGGTGCTGTTTGAAGGCCCCATGAGAGGAAGGAACTGATTGAAAGCTCTCAGTTATGCTGAAGTGGGTGGCCAAAGTGCTGGAATTGAACAGCTGCTATGAACCTGCTGAACTTCGTTGTTTATAAATTATTTTGCAAGCCATCTGGAACAAGAACATTGCCACAGTTTACAAAAGCTGTAGCTGAGGTTTTCAGGTTGAGCAGCAAGTGTGAAATATTATTAAGTGATTATCAGATTTTAAAGGCTTTTCTGAGTGGCTTAAAGAGATTCTTAGGTTAGAGAGGTTTTAACTGAAACACATTGCTGGCTTTTCTTTCCTCATGGTGTGTTTATCTAAGTTACATTTGGGTGTCCCATTAAGTCCTTAACAATACCCAAGAATCCTACTGTGATTGAGTCTAGGACAAAATACCCATTAGATAAGAGGTTCATTTGCTTCATGGGTAGGAGGTTGTACTGCTGTCCCTGACAAGGTATTCCTCAGAAAACCTTCCTCATGTGCAGGGCTGACATCAAATGTGAGATTATTTATATTTCAGGTGGAATGAAGCTACTTAATACATGAGCCCATTTCCCAAATCTTGCTGAAGCAACCCTGTGACTCCTGTTGGTGGCACAAGGGCACAAGGACCATGCAGCATGGCCAGGCTGTAACTGGCAGCCTCCTGCTGGCTTGGCTTGCTCTGTCTATTATGGACCTTTCCCCTTGGTAGCAGAACAGTGTCCATAGGTGCCACTGTAGCTGAACAAGTACAGGCTGGATGAGGAGGCCAGGCTGTATTTGGGAAACGTGGAGAAGTGTGATTTTACTGTACCCAGCTGTGGCCTCCCCTGGATCCATGAGACTGGGAATCTTTGAGCTTTCCAACTTTCTGCTCTGTTTGAGACAAGGGGGATTTTTTGCCTCTTTTCTTAGTGAATTTCTCTTGATAAGTCTTAGGGCAAATGTGCTGTGAGAGTGACTCATGCATTTACCCTGTGAGCAATGTACCTGAAATGGCTCAATGTGTGGGATGCTCAGCATGTGCTGGCTGGGCGTATAATGGGAGATATCACAGGAGAGAGGCTGTAACCCACAAATCTCTGCTCTTTCTGTGCTTTGTACATGGACCTGTTGTCCATGTGCTCACGGACACGTACATGTGCTCACACACACCTTTTTAGTTAAGGTGCATTGCAGCTTAAGCTCTTTCTGGAGGATTGCTAGTGAAGGCAGGGGCAATTGAAAGTCTCGTAGATATTGGTCAGGTATAAAGCATGGATTCACTACTGGAACAGATATTAGGAACAAAAATAATACAGTAAACTTGCATAGTTGTTGTAGGAGCACCTTTCTCTTCTCTTGACCTAAGTGGAAAGCTTATGTGCTTGTTAATGTGAAGCAGGTGGCTATCACTGGAAAGCAGCAATAAAGAAGGTTTTCTGGTCAGTTGTTTTATAATGCTGAACAGGCAGTTTCCTGATATGACTGTATATCTCATTTGTTGGCATTATGTACAGGGAATTAAATATGACTTGCCTTGCCTTGTGCTGACCACTTGAAATGCAGTCTCAAAATATGATGCAGTTGCTTGTATTAATGGTATTTGTACTTTGTGTGAAAATTTCAATATGGTCTTATTGCAGCTTCAATATATTAACAGCCTATGAAAGGGTTGCTAAGATATTATAGCTACTTTTTCAGACTTGAGTTTCTACTTTCCTCTGAAAACTTACATTTATGTGCAGGGTTTTCTGTTATGCATGAGGTGCTAAGGAGAAGATGGGAACCTTAAACCCAGAAATGTTAAAACCAATGAAACCTGGGTTTCTGACAACAGATGCTGATTGACCCATGAGTTCTGACTGCTACTTTGCCCCCTCACTTGGGGGCCTAGAAAACAGGGGGTGTGTGTGTATGTGTCTACTTTCTAGCCTCTTTGGCTATGTCTGTTTTCCCCATATAGGTGTAATTTTCAACTGTTCAGTGCTGCAGAGCTCATTCTGCAGACTTTTGCTCCATTGGGGCACTAAGTATGTCTCCCTTGCACGTACCCTGCTGCTTATTTTCCCAAAATCTGAGGGAACTTACTAGCTTTGAGACTCTGAGTCCTTTGTTAAATGTGTTTGAATGCAGTCCACAGGTTCAAAAATTGCTGGGAGCATGGGTGGACAGACTACGTGTGTCCATGTGTGCCCACAGGTAATGAACATGCTCTTTGCGTTTGGAGGAACACGTGTACCAAGTATTGCATATGATTTTTTTTTTTTACTCGGTACAGGTGATGAAATTCCTCCAGGTCTGAAAATTAAATCCCACTTTAAGAAATAATTGATTTGCCTTACCCTCCCCTCCCCCCCCCGCATGTTATTTGTTTATTTATTTTGCTTCTCACTAATCCATCTCTATAAGTGGTATAAGAGAGATGCTTGACACACTCTTGCCTCTGCTATCACCAGTGGGTAGTACTCTAAAAGTATCTAATGATTTTAATGAATTTTGTGGCTGAAAGTTGAACACTGAAGCTTATTTAAAAGCATTCAACAGTGAAAAAAGGATAGGCCTTTATTGATATCTAGTCAAAAGTGAAGACTTAGCTGTAATTATTTACAAATCAATTAATGGACCTTTCCTCTAACACCCTATCAGTCAAAGACTGGCTAAGAGCAGAGGAGAGCATTGATAAGAATACACCATGAAACAAAATCAATTCTTTTTGTCATTCTGACAGAAGTGAGCTCTACACTTGGATTAACCCAGAATGCAACAGGAAAATGTCCACAGGCTGCAAGATAACCTAATTTTCTAAAATCAAGGTTGTCATAAGAATCTTTCATAATTGATGGTGAGATTAGAATTTATCTAGCAGCCTGGTGGTAAAAATCAAAACAGCTTCTGGTGCAGCATTGCAAACACTTTAAAGCTAGGTTGGCTTCCTCAGATCTGGAATCTGTCCTCAATGTCAGCTAATTTAAAGAAAGTAGATACAGGGCATGGGCTTTGAGATCATACTTTTATGAATGAGGTCATATATTTATGATTGTAGTTGGCAGTTACATTATACAGTCCTTAGGAAGTATTGGTGCATGTGTATTTCTGATGCTGTAAGACAGCTGCCAATATTTTTTCTATTACCTTTCTGAATTTTTTTTTTTTAATTAGTATGTTCTTGTATACAAAATCTTTTGTTCATATTTTTGTCTGACTGTGAAGCTGTGATGCTATTTGGATCATAATCCTGGCTCTAGTATGATTCTGCAAAACAACAACAAAAACCCCCTTAATATTTTCTCAAGATGGTCTTTGAAAAAAGTCTGAAACATTTTTATAATTATCAGTAGAGCACTAAGATACTATTGGAGTGATTTAATTAAATGACGAAACTTTTATCAGTTTTAGCAAATCTTAGTTCTTTGTGTGATCGCTCAATGTGAAATTCTCCAGAAATTTTCAGTTTTGTATCTAGTTTTCTTCTCTTTGCACTCAGCTCAGTAATAGCAGCGCTCTGATTTCTGCCTCCAGCTGGGCAGTGCATATTTCACAGCCTTACGATTAGCATAACTTTATTCCACTCAAGCATTCCTCATCAGTGTGCACCAGCTTCCTCTCCCCGCAGTGAGCCTTCCCAAAGCTGCTTTTGGGAAATCCTAGTGAAAGACACCTCTATGCACATGCTGCTGCTTCTCTCCATTCCTCCAACATGTTTGTTGTTCCTCTATAATGTGCTTTTCTGCATTTCTGCAGGTTATTTTGCAAATCATCCAAGCAGTGTAGCAGTAGCATTTCTTGTTTATTCAATTCAATTTTCAGCCTAAGATAATTCTAAAGATTGCACCTCCTCTGAGATTTAATGCAACAACTCTTCCTCACCCGATAGTGCAGATAGGCACTGGTGAGTGCAAGGGCAGGAATACCTGAGAATCATTTAAATAAGCAGCAGGCCAAGCCTTAAAGCAAAACCCAAACAAAATATATTAATCAAAATGAGGATTATCAGTAATGTTTTTTGACCAAGACCAAAGGTCAGCACAGTAACCTTTCAGTAATGCATCGTGCAGTCAAGCAAAAGACCTGGTTTCTGTTCCCAGGCTTGGTCTGAACAAACTTGTGTGGTTTGTTTAATCTCTACAGGGAGAAAGCCTTGCATTGCTCATTGATTTCAAGGGTGACCATACGGACAGAAGTATGTGCCCTTTTGGTCCTGAAATGGGACAACGATTCTTGAGGGAACAAGTTTTTAGGGACTTTCATGTGCTAGAAATATGCAATGAATGTTAGAAAGAAAGATATGGAGCTCTAGCTTTTAGAACAGTTTAACATTGTAAACCCTTGAGAAGGTAAAAGTGTGTGTAGTGAGTCTAACAACTCCATGCTGAACATACAGGATTCCAAAGAAGCCTGCAGTGCTCAAAGGTGCTCTGAACCAATAGAGATGCTTAAGTTTTCAAGCTACTAAAAAGAAAGGGATTTTCAGTGAAAAAAATAAATATGCTAAAAGAAGAAAAGTTAGGGAAGCTGTTGTTGCCCTGGTAACCATAACTCTGATATTAATTAACATGGCACTTGCTTTTAGCTGCTGATTTCTTAATGTTTCCCTCTCCTTATTATTTGCAGTAGTAATTTAAAAATTCTATAATCTCTGTTTCTTCTTTATTTCATATTTCTATGTCTTTGATAGTTTTGTCCCCAGCCTCTCGGTGTTGTTCAAAGACAATCTTTTTCCCTTCTTTTCCACAAATGTTCATCTCTCCTCAAAGCCGGGCAGAGTGAAAGGGGCAGAGGAGGAATCACTGAACTGAAGTCAACATCCTAACATCTTCCCTGGAAGAAATTCTTTTTAAGAAATAATAAATGTCTTGTCTGCAAGAACCAAAACTTCTCATTTAAACTTATTATACTTATTATATATCAAAATCACACAACGATGCAGACAAGTAGTAACATGAGAAAAATAAAATAACTGTTGTTTCCAGCTTGTTTGACGCAAACTGTTTTTTTCAACATCAAAAGAACTCTATGTATGGTTTCTGACATATGTCATAACCTTGACATTGGTTCAGAAGCATGCTAACCTTCGTTGGGATTGTGAGATGCTTTCTGTTCTTTCTCCTTAAGATTTGGCTCATGGTCATGACATACCCATTTAAAAGCTTTTTACAATATGCTTCCTGGGCAAGCACCAGTTGTCTTAAGGGAAAATTTGACTTTGGTGAAAAGAAGGTGAATAGAGGAAAGGGAGATGAAAGTACAAAATTAACTTCAAATCACTGCCTGCCACCATCTTGAACTATTTTTTTTTTTCACTTACCTTTGGAAAAGGAACATTTGGAAATAGCACAGCAGCAGTAATCTGCAGTGACTATCTTGTATAGTAGAATTTTCCTTGGAGGTATACACGTTCTAGGTGATTTACTTCTTGCAGCTTAAAAACATGTTATTCTTCAAATACATAATTCTCTTTTGCCTGTTGCTTCATGGTAAATATTGTGGAAAAAAACCCCTTCTGCCTCTGTAAAAAAAAGTTCTTTTGAAGTATGTTTTCAAGTCTTTTTACTTATATACTGCTTCTCTGTTTTCTGTGATTTCTAAAACACAAATTATGGGAAAGATGCTCTTACTGGCTACTTTAGATGTTAGACGGAGCCGTTATTTCTTTCCTGGGAAAGGAAGGTCAGATTATCTAGCACCGTGTCCACTTGCATCTTGAAAACCTCCAGCAGTGTGGACTCTGCCATGTCCCTGGAGAGGTTGTGCCAGGGAATGATTCTTCTTGCTGTAAAAACTAATTTCTTATGTCTAGGAGCAATACACTGGTAGCTGATGTTGAAATTGTGTTTTGAGAAGAGGGGATTGCGAGAGCTTTGCGCATGTGAGACAGACAGAGAGGAATTCCAGTGGAAGTAGTAGATAAATGTGTTTGAGGAAAGTTTAATTAAGAGGGGTGGGGTGGTTGTTGGTTTTTGTTTTGTTTTGTTTTGTTTTGTTTTGTTTTTTTGTTTGTTTGTTTGTTTGGGTTTGGGTTTGGGTTTGGTTTGGTTTTTTCTGTGAAAATAAAAGATTTGAAGATCAATTCTGAATCTACCTTTGTCGTTTCAGAAATTGTTGGACTGAGAAGGTTTTGTCTTGGCTTCACTCAATGTGAAATTAGTGAAATTAATCCTTCAGCTTTCAACCCCCAAAGTAATACATAGTTGGACATCAAAAATATGTGTATATGGGGCATGTTTTGATTTACCTTAAGTCTGTATCCTTCTCATGCATCAAGCTAAGCAATCTAATAATATCACAGCACATCATGACAACATCAAACCCAGATGACCAGATGGTTCTCTGTGACTCAAAGAAGTACAGCTGGCATCTGCAAGAGAACAGTCTTCTTTTGTAATTATTATTTTCCCTGGCATTTCACCCAAATTACTAAGAGAGTGTAAAACTTCCAAACAAACTCTAAAAAGTTTCTCTGCCAATAACTATATTATTCCATATTTGAGCACCTAATTAAAACATTTTGGTATCCAAATTTGCAGATGAAGTCAACATTTGGGGGGATTGGACAAGATGATCTCCAGAGGTCCTTTTCAACTCTAACAATTCTGTGACTTTTTAATTTTTGTTTATTTCTGATGCAAAGGATACAGAAAGTCTGGATACTGGGAATCCAGACACTGTTATTGATCACTTTAATTTGCTGTTCATGCAGCAGGCCACCTTTTGACAGACTTCTAGTTTTGTAGATTTAGGTCTGTGCTTTCTCAAACCCCTTGGTTTATCAAGAACATTAAGCACGTTTGTAACTAATGGTAATTCACATTGCACTCTCTGGAGATCCAGCATCTTACTTTAACAGCCCAGGGAAGAAATATCACTGGCAGCAGGTCAGAAAATTGAAATGGAAACTTGCAACTTAAATACCATACAAGTGCAGGCTGGTATTGGGTGATGGTAACACCTTATCGTTTCTAGTAAATGAAGTAAGGAGGAAAAATGCTAACTGTTATACAGCTTAAAAATAATAAGTGACTCACATGATTAAGCATAGCTAGTATTTTATGAAATCTCTGTGAAATCGTATTATGCTTAACATCTCAATATTCACTTAAAAGCAGAGTCTAGTGTAAGGATAACTTCAACACAAATGGAACCCACTTTCTTTTCCCTATCTAAAAGTTCTCTGATCATTTGTGCATTCTATACAATATTGCTATTAGTGATAGAAAAATTGTTTTCTTTACCTGAAATCCATTTGGACAATGTTAGCTCTAGATCTTAGTTTCATCTTGACTGCTCAGCTCTGCTCAGTAGGAGATACTAATATAGATGTGGGAGGTGGGAACAGAGCACGAGTTTCTGAAAAAAAGGACAAAGTACCATATGAGGAGTAACAAAAAGAGTAGAAACTGAAGACAAAGTATAAAGTAACGAGGGAGTATGGAAAAGTGAAGGAATAAAGGAAAGGTCAAAAATTAACTTTAAAATTTCTGGTAAAGTATACCATAGGTTGCCTGTCATTTGGGGTCAGAGGAATATTTCACTTGCTTATAGATGGACTGGTAGGCAATCTTATGAACTTTGATAACTCAAAAAGTGGAACTGAATGAAGAAACTTAGAACAGATATTAATCTTTGAGTTCGGGAAAATGTTACAAGCTTAAAACAGCTTAAGGATTACAGATCCTCAAACTTGCTGAGATATGTATAAACTTCACAAAGTTTGTATAGAAATCCTAGTTGTCAATATTGCAGGTTTATTTATTGTTGGCTTAAACTTTAGGGAGTAACCTTATCAAGCAAGGGCGGTGTGCTATTACTGCTGCTCATCATAGCCTTGCATGGGGGAAAAGGAGGCTGGCAGACCTCTGTGTGGTAAGTGCAATGGTGGTATTTGTTATGTAGGATAATTCCATTTTGTTGCACTGTCAAAATATAAAAAGGCAAATGTGACAAAATTTACCTACATGTGTGCAACGTGTTTTCACCCCACGGGACAGATGAGAACAGGTGGAAAGATATGAATGGTAAAATAACAGGAGGAGAGGAGCCAGCTCAGCGCTAGTGCCCATAACTGTGACTATAGAAACAAATTAGTGTGGGGTGAATTCGTTATAAATTCAGTGTTGGTTACTGCCTCAGTACATGTTTTTGACCTATGGTTAATCTGAAGTAGTGCAGGGTGGTTCCCATGCACCAGAAGTGCCTATCAGGGCAATCAATTCTGAAGAGCACCTGCTGGCCTGTGAATTCATGAGCTCCTCTGCTTTGTGCATGTGCCCTTATCATGGCAGAGAGAAAAATCAGCCTGGCATTCGAATATTGTGCATGAATTGAATGGGCAGATATGTTTCAAATTATGTTTTACAACATAACTCTGCTGTGACTGCACCGTTTTATTTTTTAAAATTGTGAATCAACACTATGCAAAATGCAAAATAGGCAATAAGGCTGGTTGGTGTATATTTGGCTGTCAAAAACTGGTTAATCTAGCTTTGGTCTAGCTCTTATTTTGTGCCCAGAAGTAACTTTGTAGACATAAATTAAAGCATGCAAATACCTGTTTGATCTGAGACTGCAGTAGGCAATTAGGTATCTTCTCTGGAAAAAGTAGTCTGTAACTATTTCCTTGAGGAGAGGAATGAAAGGGAGGTGTTTAGAAAGTAAGCAGTTACTGTTTTATATCATACTAGGGCACCATGCCAGTGCGAACCATTTTAGGCTCAATCCCTGCATTCAGAAAATTGATTTGCATTGTAAACTGGACCTGCACAAGGGTCATGGTCACAAGATCTCTTGTTTTATCCCTGAACAAGTGGATCATGTTGCCTCATGACTTTCGGAGTTTTTTGTCTTTTCTGACAGTTTACCTAGGGATTCCTAGGGATGAATAAAGATACCACTGGTAGTGTGATCTTGTTACCTAAAGCGAATTGAAAGGTCTTAAATGCAATCATTGTAAGTTTTTGACAAATGTCATTATTTAAATATAAAGGCACAGAGGAATAAATTTTCAAAGCATTGCCTGGAGGATTGGCTATATTTCTTTCTTTGTAGTGAGAAGAGTAGTACATTTTGGACTTTGTCCTGTATTTGAAAGAGATGAGAGTAGATGAGATCTGAGGGCCTTTGAGTTTAGAAAACTTTGTTTTGAGAGGTCCAGGTTGAACTATAAAAGCTGTGTGTAGCCCTCAAAGCCTGGCCTGCATATTCAGTTTCCCTGTCATTTCAAGGTGAGAAGAACATTTTTTTGCTTCCAGGCTTTTCATTAATGTTGAGGAGAAATCACGAGAACAATCAGCTCTCACGATGGTTTGAATTTCTTTTGGTAACAATTCATGTAAATAGGTGTGCATATGCAAGCTAGACATAGCTTTAGGGCTGCTGTTAAATTGTCAGTGTATATGCCAGTTGCATTAAAATTGGACAGCTCTGACTTATGTGCAGCACTGTTAGTTGCAGGAGTGGCGCTTAGAAATGCTACTTTTACTGGAAGTAAGGGCTGGATGCCAAGTGGGCTGACTTTGAGTTTGGATTTGGGGTGGAGGGAGTTGTGGAAGTCATAGAAAGCCAAAACTATTTCTTACAAACTGTTTTCAGCTCGGGATTGCTCTTAGATTAATATGCAAACAACCAAGCACTGTTTTTTAGCAGCTGTGAGAGCCGTTCTCTTTGAAGCAGGTGTGCCCATGCAAGTGTGTCAGACATAGAATTGCAGACTGGCTTGGTTTGGAAGGGACCTTAAAGACCATCTAGTCCCAACTCTCCTGTCTTAGCAGAGACACCATTCACTAGACAAGGTTACTCAAAGTCTCTTCCAATCTGTCCTCGAACACTTCCATGGATGAGGCATCCACAGCTTCTCTGGGTGACCTGTTCCAGTTCCTCACCACTCTGTGAGTAAAGAAGTTCTTCCTAATATCTAACCTAGACCTATCTCTGCATCAGTGAGCTTTCTTGGTGTGCCCTTGACTGATTAGGAGTGATGCTTGTTACTGCCTCTTTTCATTTGGTTTAAAGCAGAGCTACTGTAATGCAGGTCCTCTTTATTTGAGAAGACACAAATAGCTGAGCTCCGTTTACATGAACATGGGGGACCACAGTGAAGTAGAGAATATTTCTTCACCCAACACACTTAAGTGCAAGACCTATTTGCAAATTGTTAAATGGGTGAAGGGCTTCCCAAGTGAACAGAGTGCACATAGAGCAAGGAGAAGGTGCTATTGGAATGAGGTAGTGAAAAACAACGTTGATTGCACAAAATACATGTGTTTAAGCAGCAGTCAGGGTCCTTTGTCCCTGTTTACCATGGTGATCTTTAAAATAAAGGTGTAAATTTCATAGAATTTTAAGAAAATTTCCTGCTCACATTTATTCATTTAAGCTATTTTTAAGGTAGTGTGTGTGGAATTATGTGGGCCGGTAAGAAGCACCTAAGACCTAATCTGGGAATGGGAAGCAGACACGATAGAGCAGGCTGGTAGGGAAGTGGAGAGTCAGTATTGTTTTTTGACTGTTCTTAAAAGGTGTGGATAGGAGGATTTTAAGAAAATAGGAATTTAAAAAGGTGCTTTAACAGTGCTTTCAGATGCATAAGATCTTTGTACTCTGCTGAAAATCTGTGGTACAGAGAATCAGGGTAAAAGAGGTGTTGAAATCCTTGGGAATAAACAAATAAAAGACTGTCTAGGTACATGTAGTCCTGTGTTTAAATCAGAGGTTGTTTATTTCGAGGTTGTATCCTCAAAGCAGCTGTTCACAATAGCTTGTTGTACCAGTTCTACGAGATTTTCTGAAAGAAAAATCAAGATAGGAAGCTTGCTGTTTGATTGCCAAGGTTTGTTTCACACAAGAGTCCGGCATCTTTGCACCCTGTTCTGGGAGCCCTTTTGCTTTGAGAAGGAGTTCTCTTTTTCTCTCCTGATCAGGAATAAATCCCATTCAAGCCCAAAATAAAGGAGAAAAATATCTTTCTTTCATTTTTCTTTTCCTTTCAGATGCTGGGAGTTAGGGGGAAGGGAGAAATGCTAGAAATTGAGAGATGTTAAGAGCAGGCTTTAGAGCACGTTTAGCTATGATCGTTCTTATACATTCATGCATCTCTATCCTTATATTAGCAGCCCTCCATGAAACATGGAGATTAGCACTAGTCATGTGGAAGTGTTTAAAAATTCAAGCAGTGACAATAGGAAGTGTCAGACAGTAATGGAATAAGTATGACAAAATTACAAAGACAGCAGCTATTCATTAATAAATTAGAACCTCAGGGTTTTTTAAAACTGAAGGTGTCTAACTTGGAAATGATATTCTTCTGGATGCAACTTTATAATTTCCCTTTCACCCTGTTTGGTGGGAAAAAAGTAATCCCTTTTTAATCATAGACCAAATCATGTGTTAACACTCCCCACTGCACCTTCAGAAGTAAATTTAGTATGAAGGACTGGAGGCACAGACACCTCCAAGGGACAGGTGGGGACCTGTGATGAGTAACCCTGGATGTGGAGCTGTGAAGATGGGGTGAGGAAAAGGGCGTAGATTAAGCCTGGCTCACAGTGCCTTTCTCACGCTCTCTGCTTACTGAAAACAGTAGTGTCACACTTGGGGTAGCCAAAACATGATGTAAGAAAGGATGTGTCACAGCTGGGTAATTTTGGTGGTGTTACCAGGAGGTTTCGGATGGTTTTCCCTTGATGCTCAGCCCAGCACCTCAGTGCACAGGGCTCTGCATGGGATTCCCTGGCACGGGGCTGTGACTCAGGGTTTGGCAGGGAACAGCCCCGCCTCCCCCTCCTTCTCAGGCCACTGCACACAGAACGCCACCCAGATCTCTGAGTTCATGTTTTCCATTTAAAAGCATTCAGGGCCACCCAGTGCTTTGAGAGAGCAGCTGTAGTGGTGGGTCTCATATTGGCCAGAGTGGAGCATGTTCTCGGTTATCCACATTAAATATGGGTGGCCACGCATCTCTCGGGAAAGTGCTTCCTTGCTATCTGGAGGTGGCACCTATTGTCTGCCCTTCCAGCTTTGCTGCTTGAAATGCTTTTCTTTTGCTTCCTCTGTCTGCAGATTTGCGTGTGTTCAATGGTCTTGAAAAACCTCACATGGGAGAAAACCCTTTGAATCTGCTGCTCTGGTATAGAGGGACCAGTTTAATGAGAAACACTTCTCTTTAAAAAGATTTTATTAAATAAGGTCCCTTGTTCCTTTCTCCATTCCCTGCCCCTTTTGCTCCCTCCTCTTTCCCAGTTGAGGACTATGGGTGACTCTTGGATGTAATATGTATTTTCTGATCAGCCCTCTGAAGGCTAAGTCCCCTGTTCTTCCATACAAGAATGCCATTTCTTATTAATTTTTTTTTTAATGAACTGAGCTTATTAACCTGCCTTTCACTTTGTGTAAACTGTAATTAAAATGTATGAAGAATTTGACTTGTGGTGTGCCCTTCTGGGTCTGTTGTGGGGTCTGCCTTAGCAGCATGTATCAAGAACACTGTAACATTGATTTTATTTTTTTAAAGAAAGACTCGGGTCATTTCACAGAGGGAAATCAGAGCCTTTGAATGAGGAACCCAGGAATGCCTTCTACTCTGGGAAAGATTTGTGCAGCCATGGCAGCTACCTCTGGTAGGAAATGCAAAGAATGAGCTCAGATCACAGTCAGCTCTAGCAAAGTCCTCACATTCCTGGTCTGCAAATAGCTATTTTATGGTTTAAATTTTCTTCCCCTCCTTTATGGGAAAATTGGTGAAGACGGTAGAGGGAAGTGACATCCTTTGTGACCCTAATTGAAACATTACTGGGGCAAAGTGAAAGTTGCTCTGTGTAACCCATGAAGACAAATGTGGTGGGAGCCCAGGTAGGCTGCTGGATTTTAGAAATCTGAGGTAGCCAACTTGTAAATAGTAATTTGCCGGCAGTGTTTGCAGGGGGATTTACTTGTGTGGTGTGTTTGGTTTTGGTTTGGGTTTTTTGTGTTTTTGTTTAGTTGTTCTTTTGTTTGTTTGGGGTTATTTTGCAGATGTTTTCCTAATTTATTTTTACATTTCAAGCTATCTTTCTGTTATGATATGATCAGCTATGACTCAGCTTTTGTTTTCGTGGTACTAACTTTCTAGCCATTTTCTGTGAAGGAAAATACTGAAAGCAGAATCTGTATGCATTTTATTGCTGAATCCTCCTCCAATGCAAATAAGGAGTTGAGAAAATTATTTTAAACACCACAGTTTTTAAGCGAGCTTGATTGTTGATAGCTGTGTCTGTGATACAGACAGATCAAAAGACTACAATTTTCACTCTTAATTTAGTTATTCAGAGATATGGTTGGTTTTTTTTCCTTTTTTTTTTTTTTTGTTGACCTATCTGATTATCTCTGCTTCTTCCTCTTTACACTGCATTGCCCAGAGCCTGGTTTTTTGCAACCCAGAATTCCTATACTGAAAGGTCAGGCTTGGTGTATTTGCCATTGTAATTTCCCTATTGCCCTACTTTTAATCTCCCCATCGTTGAGATTTAAAAGCAAGAATGATGTTTTGTTGATGAGAGAGTGGAAAAGGAGACATATATGATATATAGCCTCCAGAGTGGCCTGTCCAAAGATGCAAAGTGCTAATTTGTTCACTTTTGGGGGTGAGAGTTAGAGGAGAGCTGGGTGGGTGCTGATTTCTTGTCAACGTCCTTTGGTCTTTGCTCCACTCTGTGGCTGAGGGTATCGTGAGTCAATGCAAAGTTTAAAGGGAGAAGATGTCTGCCTTCTCTGTAGCAGACTGAACGTGGCCTTTCCTGATGCCTGTGTCTGCCCAGATGCAGCCAAACCAAGTCTGGTGAGCGGCTCTGGAACAGCCTGTCGTTTCAGTCGAGCTGTGTCTTTGCACTCAAATAGCTTCTGGTTATATGCCTTAATTAATTAAATAGTATAATGTGTGCAAGGGAACCTCCTCCTCTTTCCTTGGATAGCGGCTTGCTCAGCTGAATTCTCATTTAAAAGCCCCATTAAGGCTGTTTCTTTTGACGCTATTCTCTCTCCTTCCCTTGTGCAGGTTAAGCCAGCTTCATTATAAAGGCAGCGTAGCCGGGCAATTTCTTAGCTGTGACTAAATAGCAGGACCTTTGAGCCGAGCCATTCCAGATGACCTAGGATGAATTGGGCTGCATTCCTAGTGAGGGCACCCCTTTTCCTAAACAGAAGAAAAGCCTCCTCTTAAGCACTCCTGCTTATAACCTGGGGGCAGATGTTTTGCAGTGTTGGTTTTTGCTGTGCTGAAAATATAGTATAAGGTTAGCAAAATATTTAAACTGTAACACAGTCACAGGCTGAGTGCACAGGGTTTACTTAAGGGAGGAGAGTGCTATTTATGGAAGGCATGTGGTTTACTTCCTCCCCCCGAAGTGGGAATGTTTCTTTGGGGTTTGGCATGCTCTTCTATACAGTGTGTGAAAGAAAGAGACCAAGGGTTTTGGGAACTCTTAATATATTCATGTCCACTTTCTCATGCCAGGTGTGAGAATTTTCTGATTGTTTTGTGCATTCATATTTTACCTGCTAGGTTTTCAGCAGTATTTTTAATCTTTTACAGTCAAACTGAGCAATTTTCTCCCGTTTATAATAGTGGTACGTTGATAATCTGAATTAAGTGCAAATTATGGGAGCTGATTAGGAGCAAAACGAGAAAAAGACATTACAGCTCTTGCAAATGCTTCATTATACTAAACTGCCAATTTTAAAATTCATTTCACTGAGTTTAAAGTGAAATGTTTAACGGAAATGTGGATAGCTGGAAAGGTTGCCACGCTGCTTAAAAAAAGATTATATGATGATATAAGATACTTGGTTGTCATTGTGTCAATTATGGCTCGTCAGGCAACATTAGTCTTTGATGTCTGGCATTTGTGGAAGACAGTTATTTGAGAGAGCTGAAAAGCTCTGAAAAGTATGTTTGTTACTTGGCAGGGTTGAGTAAGATATTCAGCTCTGGAAAAAGGTCTTCACAGTCCAATATTATCAAGGCAGGAAAATATTTTTATGACCTGAGAGAATGGATCAATTCATTGCCTGATTTTGGGAAATGATTGATCCAGCAGTGGCCAGCCTAAACATGGGACTTTGAGAATAGCAACTTGTTGTGCAGTGTACAGTACTGCGGGCTCTTGCACAGAGTGTTGCATACCTGAATTTAGGAATTTATGTCTCCAAGGGATGTCTCAAGCCCCTTGGCAGGAGTGAGGCACGAAGGTGGTGGAGCTGACGGGTGTCCTGTGCAATGTGAGTTTTCTGCCCTTCCATGAGCTTAGGAAATGTTTATCTATCAAATGCTACACCAATGCTGGAGGTTTGAAACCCTTAGATTTTTGTTCAAACCATTAAGCTCTTTCATCTAATGAAAATCACTTTCTTTTAAAATGGAAAACATTAAACCAAGCAATAGCTATTTTTTTTTTCTAATGACTTTTTTGATCCAAGAGCTTTCAGAGTGCTTAGCCTTGCAACTTCAGATTTATTTTTTTTTAAATTGCTTTACAAAATCACAGGATGTTTCTGTGGTGAACATACATCTGTGCTGGCTTTCGCTGAGCTTTGGAAATAGGTCAGGAATTAAAGCTCCGGCTTTGTGGTTCTGAGGAAAGCCCTTAAGAAACTCTCTCAGACATAAGAGGGTAAAGAGGGGTCACTGGAAATACTGTTTGACCATATATAGATGGCATGGTCTCTCCCATCTGCAAGCATGTACGACTATACAGAGCCACATATGTGTCTGAGCTGCTGAAACTGGTGCTCTTCAATGCTTGCTTAGGACAGATTGCTGCAGGAAAAAAAAGGGGCCGTCATGGGAAAACATTAAGAGAAATGCTCTGGCTTCACTTGACGGTGGTGGCTCCTCCTTACGTGCCTTTAGCTTAGCTATATGTCCTAAGCTTAGTCTATTGTTTCGTGTACCTCTGTGCAAACCCAGCCCTATGGGTGGCGTGCGCTCAGTGTGTGGTGTCATTGCCATGGAAACTGGCACCAAACCTCATTCACACATTGTGCCTGGCTGGCGATGGATGGAGGTCAGGCCACTGACGGGCTACTGAGGGATGGAGATCGGGCTCTGGCATCTGCACTCTGCTGCCCTGGGGTCTTTTGCAAGCCTCCCTAAGAGGGAGGTAGTGGGAAGAGGGATGGTGTCTCACAGAAGGAAAGAGGAAAAACGTGCAGGAAGCAAAAATGGCCAATGAAGTGTGAAAAATCAACCATTTTGTCCTGCTCTCAGATAGTACTCTCTTGCTGTAGTTTGTTAATTTTGGGGTTTATTTTGATTTCAGAATAGCAGTGGAAATGAATAACTGCTGCAACATTAGTGGGAGGTGCTTGAGTCATTTCTTATTCCCTCACCCTGGTTCTCAGCAGGGTGGCACGGAGCAGCTCTGGGTGAGTGAGGCGTGCACTGAATGAACAGCGTGTGAAGCACAGAGGTGGAGAACTTAGCATAGGGATTAAACCTGGATATGATTTCTGTAGGGTTTCCTGCAACATTAAAGAAAAAAAAGTTCAAAGCCTTAGGTTAAAAAAAAAAAAAGCTAAAGTGAAATGAAATAAAACAAAATCCAACCTTTAGGGTAAATGGAATTCCCCTATATTTGTCTTTCCCTACCTACTAGGAATGTTATGGCAGGATTACCAAATGTGAGGCTTTTTCTTCTCAACATTACAGAAGGGAAAAAAAA
>VZTE01005812.1:739933-799812 GCA_013397775.1 Eulacestoma nigropectus | reverse complement strand
TTTTTTTTTTTTCCCAAGACATTTTTCCTTTCCTTTCCTTTGGCATAAGCAAATTCTTCCATCTCTCCTTAAGTCCACTATTTGTTAGACTTGTGGGTGGCCTTTAAACAACCTCATCACAGTATAGCTTTTTGCCATCCTAAAACATTACTTTGCAGGCACGCTGTGTAGGCTGCTTGCCTTCACAATGTGCACCGTTTTTCATGGCTTCTGTGCCCAGGTTAGGGAGAGCAGCTACTGCTTTCTGACCCCTCTTCCCCTTCCCAGTGCCTCTGTGTGTGCTGAGGATGCAGCACAGCTAGGAGAGCCCCCCAGCCCCTTAATGCTGCCTGCAGATGAAGGAGGCAAATCATACTTTCAGCTGCTGTAAAGAGGTCTGATTTCTTTGTTGTGGACACTGCTGAGTATGTTTTATTGGCAAAAGGTTAGAGCATGGCTAAAGGGTTAGAAACTTGAGCATGATACAAACCTTGGATAAGTGCAGCTTTAAAGGTTCTTCTCCCTCTCTGTGCCTCCTGCTCTTTTTCCTGAGGTTGCTAATCAAGCCAAACTAGCTGGTACAGGTAAGACGAACATATTAACAAAACCTTTGCTATACATTTGTTTCTACTCCTGTTTTCCAAGCAACCTGCGAGGCCTGTGGGCAACATATATTTCTGTCAAAATATTTTAAGCATTAAGCCATTTCTTTGGGAGTTGGTATTTATCTGAAAATACATGCACTTAATCTCTAAGTGCGGTAAGTTTATTTTTATCTTTTATTGCATAAAAATACTTTCAAATCTGAGAACCTGCCTTGCATAAATGTGCAATAACACACTTAGACTTGGCCCCTGAGGGGGGCTGGCTGTAGTCAGGTGGTTGTTTAACAACTTGTCAAGGGGAAATTGAGTGCCAGTGCAAGGTGAAGCCTTGAGCTGGCTGGGGAGCTGCACTGTGGCTGCTGCTGCTGCTGCTGCCTCCCTCCTGTGTGTTTCCTGCAGCAACTCTGCTCCATGACTCTTCCTGCAGGGAACACGCCAAGGACACAGTACATGGAGGCAGAAAGGGGAGAAGCAAAGCTTGTGCTGCTAATGCTGTTCCTTGGCAAAGCAGTCTGGTGTTTTCAGGAGGCTTTGTGCTTGGTCAGTTTGAAGTCAGGTATGATGTGTTTGTGCTCACAGACTGGGACTATTTGGTGGCTTCATTTCAGGTCCTGCGTGCATTGAATAAACCAGATGCTTGTAATTCCTTTTCCTCAGCATCCTCTGATGGTGGTTATAGGAGTGCAGCATGTGCATATCTCGAGCTGTGGTCTTTTTGCTGTACCCCTTCATATCTCCTCTGCTTGCCCTCAGTTGTGTCACTAATGACAATGGGAGGGTGATGACAGTTCTGCAGCATTCCTGATTGTGCATGTGTGCTCAAGCCTACCACAATTGTCCATCCCCTGTGATCCCAGGCAGCAGGGAGATGAAATCATTGAGCTTCAGTACTGTGTGGGTCCAGCTCCAGCATATTCAAGCTGTGTGTGGCTTATTGCATGTATGTGTGTAATTGCTAACTGGGTCTTCATGTGGTGGTGCTCTGAAAATGGGTTGCTGTCATTTTATCTTTTGATTAGTCTCCTCTCTAATTTAAAAGAAGTCTTCCCCTTGAGGGAGGCTTTTTTTCATTTATTTTGTTAGTGGATACTTTTTTGAATTATAACCTTGCTTTTCTGTATAGAGCCTAGAAAAAGGAAGTGGAATGACAAAAAATTAAATATTCCAGCTAAACATGAGTCTGACAATGTTCAAGTTTAAAAAAAAAAAAAAAGAAGTTAAAAAAAAAATTCTGAAAGTCAACTTTGTTTCTGGTCTTTTCTTGCAGCTTTTAAAATGTTTCTGCCAAGAGAAATGACCGCAGTAATGTATGAAGCTATGGAAAAAACAGCTGAATCTTTTTATATGTTGATGTTGTTAGGATTTCTAGTTCCCTCTTTAGAAAAGTCAGGGAAATGTGTGCATGGAAGTTCAGAAATAAACACCTGGACTTCTTTTAACATTAAAGTATTCTGAATATATAAAGATTACCTCGATAGATATGCTTTGTTCTTTAAACGAATTGGTGAAATTTGGCATGCTTCTTAAAGAGGCCTTTTGCCAGTCTTTTCCCATATTCTTAGCTCATGCCTTTGCATAATGATGTGATCCATGGTGGGCAGGAATATTTCAGCCTAATGATGAATAATGGTAGCATTTGTGGTCAACTGGTCATGACATTCTCATTTGAGCATTTCTCTTTGGGAACTGTGTCTTCGAGTCATGGGACTTGCAGTAATGTCAAGAGAGAGAGCAGCACAGAATCAGGCTGGATGAGGGAGAAAGGGAACACTTGTTTTACAGGGTCCACTGTGGTGGAGGAGGGAATTAAAGAAAAAAAAAGCCTTGCTTGAAATACTGGTAGCTTTACAATCATCTCTTTGTAACACTTCCTCCACTCCCAAGTACTTCTGTACTTCTGTGTTTAAATCAATGTATGTCTACAGTTCTGTGCACAAGACCTACTGGAATCTCAGTGAGGGAAAAACAACCTGTAGGAAGCGAGGTGGTGGGAATAGAGAAGGACAGAGAAAGCATCACATTAGGAGGAATTTATTGGTAGCCTAAAATAAGCGAATGCAAAAAAGAGCAGATGCTTTTTAAACATGATGGAATTGGACAGTCTACTCCAGATTTGGATCCTCCTGGGCAGAGGAAGAAGGGGAGCATGCTGGTAAACCTGGGGATCAGGTTTAAATGGGGACATGATGTAAACACTGTCATGCCAGAATGACCTACTTCCATCATGCCTCATCTGTGTCTGTCATTTCTAAGTCCTGGGTATTAGGTGTATGTGAAGGTTAATTACACAGAGATACATTATCCATTGATAAGCAGAAAGGGATGTGTGAGAAATGCAGAGTTCCCCACTACAACTAAAAAAGGCACTTGTGGTAGCTGTGTATAAAAATAGTCTGGACACTATAGCTTTGATTAAAGGTGGATTTGAAGTACTGTGATTGTACTGATTAGATGTGTAGGATATATCTGCTTTCAGTTTAAGCAAAAAATGTGTTTACAGGAAGATGAATAAATGGGAGTGGAGTATCTGTGATTGAAGGGAGAAGTATTATTAATGTTCCGATGACTTTTGCAAACTGAAAGTCCTGGAAGTTGGTTGCGGACTAAGAAAACCACAAGTACTCAGGCTTGGTTTAAATTAAGTCTCAGAATTTGTTTGAATGTATGAGTAGGAATCCAAATATTGTGGTGGTAGAAGGGCTGACACTCTCTCCATCCTTCAGATGTCATTTACAGGACACTGGATATGGTGGAAGAACCAGAAAGCTATGCTGCTCTTCCGTGGTGCAAACTACTGCTGAAAATCATAAAGAAGAAAAGGAAACTTGATTTACAGTTTTGAATAAAGTGACATTAGGAGAACATATGCTTCCTTGTCACATGTTAGTTAAGAGATTCTGACAATGTATCCAAAGCAACTCCATCTTCAAAGGGGACAAAAGAAAATCATGTCAAATCTGAGAGTCTTCTGATGTATTCCATTAGTTGTGGATTTCTTCAAGGATTCTTGAAACATGAAATTAATTATTATAAACAGCAATGGCCTTATTCAAGATGCTACAAATAAGGTAACAGAAGCATGTCAAAATGGTACAGTTTGTGCTGAAATCTGACTATTCTACAGCAGCTGAAAGTGTTGAAGATAATCTTCTTCATCAGAGATACATTACAAATTATTAGTAACAGCAACTCCGCCGTTTGGCCCATGATTTTCAGAACAGTTTGAAAAAGTATTTTCACACAGTATGTGCCCAAAAAAATTTTTTTTTACTGTCCTCTGCATTTTATTTAAGTCATGTAAAAGTTTGTAACTGGAGACTACAGACCAATTAGGCATCCAAAGTAAGCAGGATTGCTAGCTGGAGCAGAAGAAACAATAACCAGATTAAGCTGCTAAAATATTTTCTTTCATTTGTATGACAACGCTTTATAAAAGTTCCAGCTGAAAGTGAGGGCCCATTTTGTTTGACTCCATGCAAAAGCAGAGCATGGAGAGTACACACAGTAAAAATTTGACCTAAGAAAGTTACATAAAGAGTTGTGGGAAAAAGGAGAAAGAATAAAGATATTAAGTTGATTCTGTTATAATTAAAATAAAAGTATATGAAGTTTTGCTTAAATTCCTCTAATGTTGCTTTTTATTTGAGAAGGGTGTGAGAAGCTTGATTTTAATCTGGACTAGCCTAAAGGAGCTGCATTATTTCAAGATTTTTTTACTTTCAGGCTCTGTAATATGGTAATCTATGACGAGAGAAGAATCACAGCCTAGAAACAGCAAATGTTCCCTTGACAAACAACACCCAAGTTTTTACTGACACCATGGAACACTTTTCTTAAGCAGGCAATTAAGCTTCTCAGAATAATATCTGTAATGATAGATGGTAATATTTACATGCACAAAATGGGTAATTCCACACTTAGGATGAATTTAGAGCTGCTGTAGTGGGTTTAACTTACTCGAATTCAAATGATTTGCACATGCTTGTGTCATGGCCGAGTGTGATCTCAGCTTTTCAAAGTTAGGTTGCTGAAGATACTGAAGCAAATATTTTGGAAACATACTTCCTAATCATAGAATTCCCTTTTCACTAAGGATGTGGCTTGGATCAATTATTTAGTTACCCATCCTCAAACATATTTACACTTTTCAAAAGCTTTGTTTGTTCAGTTTGTGCCTAAACTGCACGTCCTTGGTACCAGCTTCTGCAGAAAGTCTGAGGGAAGTGGCTGCTGTAATTCTGTGCAGCTCTGAAAGATGAAACAACATGAAGGAAACAAGCATGAGATTTGATTTTTTATCTCCTTTTATTTTGTGAGTGTTCACTGCATTTGAATATCGTCACCAGCAACCCTCCTGCAGTTATCAAATGTCTCAGCTTTGTTTCAGTGCTTAAACGGCTGTAAAAGATGTTTTATTGCCTTATATATTCTTCCACCGTTCAAGTAAATCACTTCAGTGTTGTAATACAGATGACTCTAAAAAGGAAATTTATTTTTTTTTTCAATTATAGTGACTAGTGGCCAGATATGCACAGGAACCAGCATATTTGGAGCAAGCAGCAACCTGTCCTGCAGTTATTTGGGGGGGGGGGGGGGGGGTTGTGTCACATAACCCCACNNNNCGCGCCCGTGCTTTGGATTTTTTGGGGGGGGGGGGGGAGGGTTATGTACTCATTACCCCATGAGTAATGCAGCAATCCACGTGCCCTGCTGCTGAGGACCAGCTGGCTGCTGTGTGCTATCAGAGCTGCTTGCCAGCAGGCACGGCTCATTAAGAGCCTAGTTGCAGGATATAACATCTTTGCAGTCAATTAACAATGCTGCTCTTTAAAAAAGGTCCAGATCCTTCCTCATTCAGCACAGCACTTCAATATATATTCAAAGTTAAACGCTTGATTAAAGTTTCGTGTGATGAAGATGTGAGGTCTTGTGCTTGAGGTTAAACAGGTAGGCACATTCCCAAATCAGGACCTGACATGTTACAGTTCTTAGAGGTTTCGGAATCTTGAATATCCTGAAATACTGACTATGCTGATTACCAAGCTGAGTAAAACCTACAGCTGAAAAACAAAACCACACCATGTGACTGTGAAGCGTGCAGGAAAACCTTTTAAAATCTGTATCTGGTCATCACTGATGCTTGTCTTGTCAAGGAAATGCTAGCAGACTGATTACATTTTTGTAACCTTAGAATAAATTAAAGAAATGACACAACCGTAGTCATCTGGAAATGGTGAAAAAATATATATATTTGGTAAAATGAATTTATTCTTTGAAGGAAGAAGCAATGAGAGTGACTGAATTGTTATGCACTTCCTGACTATAATATTGTTATGCACTCCTCACTGGACAGGGTTGTGTTTTGTAGCCTTCTTCCTGTGATCAAGTAAAGGAATGAGTATTAGGAGGACCAAAATTCAAGCTTTTGCCTTAGCATTTTATGTAACAATGCTTTCAACAATGTAACGACTTTCCCATGCTTATTTTCTGTTGTATGACACCCGCTCACTTACTGTAATACCCTATTGATAACTCATTGCAATAATGTAATAGGCAAATGTCTTTGCTCCAGTTCAGTGCATCAACAACAGAATCAAAGATAAGCTCTCACTGATTGTGAGTTATTTATAAACATAACCACTCTGCTCCTTGTGAATTGGGTCTAAACACCTTACTATGAGATCAAGACTTGGTATTTTCTGTAACAGTATGTTGAATTGTCAGAGCTCACTGCTTCATGTTCTGCAATGTCTCGTTTTCTTATATCCCCACTAATAAAATGCAAAGTTCCAACTGGCTGCAATGAGTGTAGATTTAAACATCAAATAACTTCTAAAGCAACTTGTGATTTCTAGTGAAGCATCCTACAAATGTGGATTGTTCCATACTTCCTCTTATTTACTTTGTCCTGTTAGAGAACAAGTTGACATAAGCTTTCTGGTGTGTGTGACACCTTACTTGTATGTTTTCAACTTTTGTTTTCAGTCTAACTTGAGTTGGAGTGGTATTTTTAATTTATTACTTGGACCTGAAACTTGAAATGAGAGAGCCAAAACAAACATATCTCCTGTACAGAGACTCTAGAAGTAGCTGGAATGGGATCATAGACTGTAAGGCAGGCACAGCACCTCCCATTGAGGCACTGGGATGTAATCCATGCCCATGGAGCTGGTGCTAGCTGCCCTGGGCACCTCTGGGTCTGGGGATAATGGCTTCTGGCAGCCCAAATGGTAAGGCAGGAGTCAGATCCTAGGGGATTTGCCTCTGGTTTCCACTCTCAGATTCACTGGATCTGTTCATGGGTAAGACTTGAAGATTTCTCAGATTATCATGTTTCAGGTATGTGAGGGAAATTTTGGGTTTAGTTGGTGCAGTGCTTGATCACCCCAGAGGTGCGAGAGCTGAGGCAAACCCTGCTACAAGACCAGCCCCCAAATTCCACATCCATCACAGCCCACCAGAAATCTATGTGAAAGTTCAGTGAGAGTTCTTTGCCTTGCCCCAAACTTCCATGTTATTTCAGATCGAGCATTTTGGGTTCAGTGATAGACACCTCTTTAGGTGAAAGCATTTGCAGCAAAATGTCCACCCCTTCCAGGGACAGGGGTGAGCCTGAGCTGGCAGGCTCCGTCAGAAAATGGCACACTTTGGAACAGTTCAGAGTACATGTGAACTTTGTCACTGATTAAATGTAAACAATCCTGCTCAGACTCTAACAGCTGAGTTGAGGCAGAGATTTTGAAAAAAAAAGAACTTGAATCACAATTTTATGGCTATCTCTAAAATATTTTATTGCTGGTTTATGACACCAGAGTGTGAATTATGGGGCTTTAAAGAGTTGCATTGTGAACGTTTTATCCTTTGCTAATGTACAAAACAAATACTACTGTTTTCAGTGAAATTAAATACGCATTTTTTTTAAAGTGCTGTTCAGGAAGCCAAGTGGGTTAGTAAGAAGAACACTTTATTCGTTTGCTTTTTTTTTTTTGGTGTAGATACTGTATTCTTATGAGTTGGTACTGAGTAATTATTTTCAGTCCACTGATGTAGGTCAAACAATTGAAAAGGAGAGGGGAATAAGTGTGTGTTGTACGTTTGCAAATACCACTACAATGGAAGTAGTGTGTGTAACACCATGTGGATCAGAGAGGAAATGTCTTCTATTAGATGAACTAATGGAGAAAAATATCTTTTGGAAGCACAGGCTATTTCTCAGGTCTGAAACAAAGCTTTTATAGTTTGTGTGTAGATAGAATCGGCCTATACTCTGTGCGTACATGTACATACGTGTCTACACAAATGCAGTTCTGTAGATGCAACAACAGCTACCATATTGTCTCATTTGTATTGAAACTATATGGCCATTATCCATTTTTAGAAGAGGAACTGTAACAAATGGAAATGTTTAGTTTCCTAGTACATTTTTAAAGCTAACCTAAAGCTATGTAATTCAAGAAATGTGTTGTATTTTGGAGTCCAGAGTTTAGAGATCAATTCCTTTTGGATGTGACTTCATCAAGATTCATCAGTAGCTAACTCTGCCCTTTATCTCTTGGGCTTTATATCCAATATTCCTTCAGATGTTGCTCTATCCCATGTCAAGATGACTCATTGTTGTTTCCTTCCACTGTCTCATGCTGAGTGACCATGGGCAGAAAAAATGTTTTCAGCTGCTCCTTTTAGTTAATATTCTTGTTCCAGTAGACTCACTCAGCTAAATTTTTCAAAACTTATGAAACAGTTCTGTCTGTGAACTCCATGTTATTCTCCTATGTCCAGCCTTGGCACCAATGTCCTTTCCAAGCTCTGGGAAAAATGCTGGTTTATATCTATTGGGATGAAACTGAGGTGTGATTCTCCTCTTCTCGAAGACTGGAAGGACTGAGAGGGGCCATGAGTAGCCACAGTGGTGTGAAATACCTGTTTTTAATGGTCCTAAATTGTTATTGTTCAAATTTCTTGTATGTAATGTCTCTGTTCTCTTAGGAGATTCAGAGGGATCACTCTTTACCAGCTGTCAAGGCCAATACTGCTGTACAGTCCTTGGTCTCAGCAACATCCTCAGTGTCCTCGTGATGGGATGTCTTGGAAGGACTGTGCAGATCAAGCTTCACACTACCTCTGCACTTCAGGCTCCTAGTGCTGTAAGTACACTTAATAATGTTGTGGCTACTTGGCATGTCCAAGCCGGTTAACTAGGAGTGCCTTGACTTAACATCTGGAAAACTTACTGTGATTTTGATGATTTTATGCTTTTTAGGTGGATGAAACTATGTACCTGCCTCAAATAAATATGAAAGGTGCTGTTATATTGATTTATTAGTTCTTATAATCACCATAAATTTCCTACGGTTGTAGGGTAAATGGGTATTTTTCCTGTAGTGCATTACAAGCATGCTGTAAACAACACAAAGGCTATATTTTACAGGCAGCATCTGATAAAAGTAATTCTGTTGCTGCTCTTCCCAACAAGAAAGGGAGGAGATGCTTTTAGTTATTTTGAATCTCTAATATGTCTAGTGGTAACTCTGAGTATATAGAGAGGGGTGTGGAAATAACACTATGTATAGAGGTGTTCATTTTCCAACTGTGTGAAAGACATGTCTGCAACCTAACTGTACTTGCTTCAGCTGAAATAAACACTTTTGGGAAAAATTTGGCTGAATGGTTATTTTTGGTCTGGCAAAGGGGAAACTGACTGAGTGACTGTTGTTATTCTGATGCCAATTACTGGAATCAACCAGCTTAGGGGCAATTTGCTGACTTTGTTTAAAAACAAAACTAGTCTTTCTGGGTCCAACTGTGATTTAGAAAGGGAGGAGATCTAAACCACTTTTTTTTCCCCTTCTTTTAAAAAATAAACTTAAATTATTTTTTTTTAAAGTTTCCTAGCTGAAAACATTATCTGAACTCCACATGGTGTGGGATTTAGGGAATTAACAGGATGATTCAGACATACAATCCTCACATTCATTCCCACTCCTGAGAACTTTCCTTAAGGAATAAAATTTCTTTCCTGCACTTGGTTGGAAACAAAACAAAATCAAACCCTTCTCTCCTTCTGTTTTTTTTTTTTTTTTCCTTTTTGACTGGAAAGTAGCACAACTAATAAACCTAACATTAAGCTCCAGCACATGATGTAGGCCAGTATAATCTCAGGATATGAGTGGTGTGATTTTAGCAGGCATTTGCAGCATTCCTCCCTGTGAACTCTTGGCTGATACGTTGTCCCATCACTGCTTCCCTTTCCTCTCCCCTGCTCCACATGGAGACATGTGCCAGCAGGAGCTAAAGGGTGGTTCAAAGTGTTGTCTTTTCATTTTTTGTCCTTAGGGAGAGGGACAGAAAGCGCTGAGAGTGCTGCTGTGTGTCTTGGTTTGCCTCTCTGTGAGCAGACAGACCAAGGGCAATGCCTGAGTGCTGACCTTGGGTACGAGAAAGTTGTGATCTTGCAGCCCCACTGTTCTCTTGATGTAACCCTGGTTTCCTTTTCCTATATGTGTGTTTGGGGGAAGGTCACATAAGCTGCAGTGAATCTCTGCAGCAGGAATTCAGAGTACTCAGATTGTACAAAATTCCCAAGGTGTGCACCAGAAGAATTTTATGATGGATTGGTTTCCCACTCTTTCCCCTTTTGTTACTTCTTATCAAAACCAAACAAACTCAAACAAAAGATATCCTTTCATTTAAGCAGGAAATAAAGGAAGCTAGTGAAACTTGGTGCTTGTCCATGCTGCAGTTTAGTTTAAATGCCCACAGGCACCTGTATTTTCTTGCTTTCTCCTTCATGGTATTGCTTTCCTTGGTCCTCCTTGTGCAGATTTGTTTTAAAAATTCCCCTGCCATAACATTTAATATTTTTTAAATTTACAGTCAGACTTTTTTTCCACCTTGATCATTTTTCCTCTCTACCTAGAAACTTCTTTGTCCATTCCCTTGGTCACTCTTTTGCTCTTTGAATCAGGAAAATTCTCTTAGCTTGCTCTTGTATTTTCTGGGCCACAGTTGAATCAAATAGTACCAAGCTTAACTGGTGATTTCTTGATTTTCTTTTATAATATATTTATATTTTTTACTCCTAATATTTTTGTTTCATTATTTTTGTTGCCGGCTTTCCTTGCCAAATTGAGGCCTTGTTGGTCAAACTGTCTGACATGTATCTTTGTTCATAGAGTCTCCATGGGCTTCTTCTAAAATTCACCTGACTTCATTTGATTGTTTCAAGCTTCTCTGCACTTCCGATCCTATTTCACACCTGCTTTTCTTACTGTGTCTTCAGTTTGGGGGAACAGAGGAAATCTACTAAATACCTTGCAGCCTTTTCCCTCTCACTGTCACAATCCTAGGCAACTAGATCAGCAGCTGCATTACTGCGTTCTAAAGACAAATCCAGCCTGAGAGGAGGATCAGAGTGGCTGCCTGCAGTATATTGCCTTTCAGCACATTGCTGATTCCCATTTTGCTACACCAGATGCTGCCAACACCCTGGTCTCTGAGGTGCTTCTGTAGTGCTGTGTCTCTCCTACCTTTCCTCTAGCTAATGTTTTGCCAATGTTTAAATCCACATCCACCTGTGTTTTTATTACACACAGAGATGGAAACTCTGCCCAATCATTTTTGTTCATTCTTGAGCTTCCTTTTGTTTTGTCTTAAATATTTTCAAGGGGGAAACAGGAGGAGGGATGGAAAAGGAAGGGTTCGGTCTAGACTTCCAAAGCAATTTCCTTTTCCCTACAGAGCACAGCTCATTTCCTTCCAGAGCGATGTGGCTGGGAAGTTGCACATTTCTTCTCAGCACTGACTTTCCTGAAATTTGTTGAGTCAAAGCACAGCTACTAGGCGGGATCCAGAGGACCATAAACAGGAGTGTGTGAGTTTTTTTCTCGCTGCCAAACAGGAGAATAAACGGAGATTAATATAGAAAGGAGAGGGCGGTCTAGATAAGCAGCCACAGGGTGGAAATGTGGAAAAAAAGAATAGACAAATATCCATAGACACACCTGCACTTGGGCGTTTCTGCACCGTGGGGCCTCACAGGGCTTATTTTTGCCATAAATGTCTCAAGGACAGAAAACTGAGCAAGGTGGAAGTTGATGATTTTCCTTGAGGGTTAATTACAAGGTCTTGCCTTTGGGAAAAAAAAAAGGAAATGGTTTATTGTTGTAAATTTAACTCTTTCTACATTGCATTTAGCTCAAGACAGGAGAGTTATTTTTCTTTAAAATGCATTTATATTTGCTGGTTTTTAATAGTATGCCATTTAGTACTCTGGCATCCACTCTTACCAGTTTTCTGTGTTTCCTTTAAATCAAACTAATAAATTGGTTTAAGTCAAATTAAATCCAGGCCTGAGGAGTAGCATAGTCATGACTGAGCAGCTTGCCTCCTCTAGAGAGTTCAAGGTACTCTCTGCTTAAATTTTTTCAAATGAGTTAACTTCAGTTTGGAAAGGAAATGCTTCGGACAAGAGAAAAAAAGAAGTGATGAGATCATAATCCGTTGACTCCATGGAGTTTCTAATTTAGTTGGTGCCTTTATGTGTTTGTTTATTTACTTAAAGATGAGATTTCTTCTGTGTTGAGAGTGTGTGGAGACATGAACAGGAAGATGAGCTGGAAGCTGACTATGTGTTTGATGTAAGATAATTATTTCATCCATTCCATTTGGTTTTTGCTTAGCAAGACAATTCACATGGTGTTTATTGTCCTGCCACCAGTAATTGCAGATTAGTGTCTGAATAGCTGATACTTATTTCTGAGTCTGAAAAAGCTCGTAACTGATTTATTGTGTTAATTGTCAGAAAACGCACAATGAAACTTTAGAGAAGTACTTCCGAAGTACGAGGTATTGCAGTTACGCAGGAACTTGAGTTGGTTCATTTTTTTTCAGTAGTTGAATAGATGAAGAAACTTCTACATTTTATCTCAAAAATGAATATTCAGCAAACTCTAGGCAGAGGAGCTTTAAAAGATCTCCTGCTTCTCAGACCCTTTGCTTTGAATTCCCAACTACAGGATAACCTTCTGCTATTAGCCACAAGGTGAAACACCACACACAAGCTGCTCTCCAGCTTGATGACATTTTTCCATGCAAAGGAAAACACCTGGCTTAGGAAGAGGTTGTGTAGGGCTGGGCATGCTGGGGGCACTGGTTACTGCATCCGCTCAATCATCCTTCACTCGATAGTGCCAACATACTGGGGCCTCACAATTTGGAGTTGCTGTTAGGCATGGGAAACTTTGCAAGGGCAAGAAAAAGGCAATGCAGTGTAATGCAAAGACCTTGTTGTGGACCTCACACTGCAAATTATAGAACTTTTTTGTGAGACTAAAGGATGCTGCTTCTTTCTTGCTTCAGCCGGGTTGCAGGAGGCCAGACTTGTACAGCTTTTCCATTTGCAGAGGTACTTCTGCAGTGAAAAGGTGTGTAGCTGGTAGCTGAAGGTCCTTGAATTAGTTATAACTTATAATTCATCCAGCTGTGTTGGACTGGTTGGTTCAAGTTGTCAACAGCTGTAGCTGGCAGGGAAATTTCTGCTCTGTTAAAGGAAGTTCTGGCAGTCCCAGGTATTCAAGATGAAATGGAGGTGGGGGGGAAAAAAGATGGTTATGACATTCTGCTGATACCATCTGCCACTGAGGAATCACTGGGATTTTTTATTATTCCTGAAATGTGTACGTCTTTGTGGCTTGGAACTTTTTTTTTTTTTGACATGTTTGCTGTCTTTTGTCAGTTCTAAGACTGCATTTATTAGATCGCTGAGTGTCAGAGGCAAAGGTGCTGCTATCTTAGGGGGAGAGTGGATATACGACAAATACAAATGATTTAGAAAATGCTACTTTTGTAGATAAAATTTTGACATTATGCACTCTGACTAAGAGAAGAAACTTTAATAGTAGGTAATGTTTTTACCCTGCCAGAAAAAAACCAAGGCAGTATCTCAAATTTTTGAGTAATTTTTCATCTCATTTTTCCAAATATGCACTCTAGTGATATTTGGGAAGCACGGGGAGGATCACTCTTCAGGCACAAATTGAAGTTGAGTGTGTTTGTACATGTAGATGCCCAGTGTTGCACAAAGCAGGGCAGTTCTAGAGAAGAAAGCTGTTGTGTTCCTGAAAAGCCAGGATTTGAAGCAGTGCTGTATTAAGTGCTGAATGAGGCAGATCAAAATACACAGAGGCAGAGACAGAAATTAAAAGAAGGAAGAAAGCAGGGTATCTAGCTCTGTTGCCCACCATCTGGAAGGATTGCAGAGCCTGTGCTGTGTCCCAGGGTCTGTCAGTGGCATGTTGTATGACCTTAATAAAGAAACTGCATCTCAAAGTTCCTGAGGTCTTATATTTGTAAAATGAGAACAATAAGCAAGGTGCCCTGGGTTCTGTTAGTAAAAAGGTGCTGTATAAAAATTGATTTAGTACTGCTAATGCTAATGCTAATAATAATAATAATTATGATAATAATTTATTTGTTCTTGACATAATTTTAATTCAGACAGAATTATGTCTATTTTTCTGTGAACAGTGCTAAGATACATAAAGGTGCAAAAATAGGTCGTTTCTCTGAAGGTATTGCATAGGCACAACCTGTTCTGGAGTTCTTTCCTTTTTCTGGTGTGTAACATAGCCCATAGCAGTAAAGTATTTTCAGATCAGTGCTTTTCAACAGAAGTGTTTAGCACTTTCCCAGGAAATGATCAACAAATAAAATACACTGAGAAAGGAAGCTAGCATTTACTTTCTGTTTTTGAAGGTGCATTGTAATTTGCAAAACAAGGTGGAAGGGGCTAGATCTCCCCTAGCAGTTGCATATAAAGAACAGCATGTCTTACACTGAAGTAACATTTGTGGAATATAATAGATAAGAGTTACGTTTTGTACTCATACCTTTGCATCTCAGTTATTGTTGTTATAGCTGACTCTGAGTCTGAAGGGGCATAAGAATGCGTGGCTATCTCTTGGCATCAGAAGTGACAGTGCTCAGGTTTTATCTCTATACTAGTAATGCCTTTCCTGTCACTGTCTCCTTTTAGATTTCACTGGTCCAAATGAAATGAAGTGCATTCACATTGAAAAACTTAAATGTGTTCTTAGAAGTCTCTAGATTGGAAAAAAACATAGCTGGCTTTTTGGTTGCAATCCCTAATTTCAGAACCTGCCTTCTTTCAGCACTATCGGTGAGCTCAAAGGGGCCAGACTTGGGCAGATAACTGTGATGCTCAGTGGAACTGGAAATGTGCATGTAAATTATATTTCTGGCTAGCGCCTTTTTCTTCCCCTTCTTTGGTACAAATGTGATGAATACTCACCATCACTAAGCTGGTTGGAAGCAAGCAAAATAACAAGGTTACACCACAGACGGAGTTTTTTCAATGTGAAGGAAGTCTTGGTGTTTCCTGAACACTTGGAGGAGAAATAATTCCTTCCTGAAACTTCAGGATGTAAATGAACACTTACTGGGCTGTGTATCCCTTGATTCTTGCTAACTTTACCTAAGCATTTAAGAGGTACTACAGAAATAACTGTGACCAGAGGACCACAATGCTTCTCAGAAAGTAGCTTTTTTGAGGTATGACACTGTCCATTTTGTGTCACCCTGGGAGCCCTGCTAAAGCAGGGAAGAACAAATCCCTCCATCACAAATGCGTAAGATGGGTTGAGGATGGATGATAAAGGTATGTCTTCCACATCACTAAATTCTTTTCCTCTTTCCTACCCATTGCCTTTATATCAGAAACACTGTTGGAAATACATCTGGGAAATTAGCAGAATGTTTGTTTTACTTCTTTTCAAAGTGTTTTCATGGTTTTAGGTGAGTGTTTGACTTATGTTCATTGGCCCTTGCACAAGAGGCTGAAAGCTATTTCCTTTTTCCTTAATTAGAGCATGTGGAATATCAGGTTTCTGAACAGTGAATTTCCTTTCAGGAGATAGGTGCGGATATGTGGTATAAGTGGTTGTTTTTGTAAACTTGAGAAGTTGGTCCTTCTGTACTTTATAGATACATTCTTAAGCCAAACTTGTACTTTTCGTACAGACAGAAGTGCAACTTTTTTTCTTTTTTCTTCCCCACCTTCCCTTTTTTATTTTTGGAATTAAATAGGGAAGTGGGAAATTAGAAATATCTGAGGGAATTTCTAGGAGGGTGGCCATAGGAGTCTGGTAGCAAATGTGGTGAAGGCAACAGGCCAACCCTGTTTGTGTGTGTAGCTTGATTTCCAGTCTGCAGAGCTGGTGCTGGTGAGAAAGGGGGGGAAAAAAAATTAAAATGGAGAGATTGTGTGCTGTTTTTTAAGGTCATGTATTTTTATATCTGCTGGCTTGTCTGTGTGGGTGGGCAGGTATGAATCTTGGTCTGTCTCCTTGTGCAGTGTCAGAGGGAAGTTCAGGTCGATGTGGTGCCAGGGCCAGCCCACATCCTCCACCCACACAGCCCCATGAACAGTTGCACACATCAATCAGGGAAAACCCTCAGCCCCTGGCACTGTTGGAGCAGGTGTGTGAGCTCATGGTGACATCAGATGACTGTCACATTGCCATGGGGCAACCACCAGTGCCTGGCCCATGTTCTGTGTACATCAGGTCTACCTCCTGAAATGCAGTCTGTGGTGCAAAACATACCACTCAGGCACCTATAACCATCCTTTTCTCTCAAAGGTGCTTTGGGGTAGAACAGATGGAAAGAAGAATGAGGAGAATGATTTTAGAAAACATTGCAGATCTCCATGTAACACCCCCTGCAAAATGCCATGCTCTTTAAGGTGTCAACCAGTTATAAACAGGGAGGGAAAACCAAGGCTGTGTCCAGCCAAAGGAAGAGTTGGCTAGATCAGTCATGACCAAAACTTTGGATAGTTTTTGAAGCACAGACAGTTGCTGTGCTGTGGGGAAAAGTTCTTGCAAAGCTACTGCTTTCATATCCATTTAATATTGGGTTTTTTTAAGCACCAATGGTGCCCCTTGTTTTCATTCCCTAAAAGGTGAACCCAGAATAAATGCAGACGCACCCTACCCACCTCTCTTTATTTTGGTATCTCAAAGTTTTGTAGTATACCAACACCTACCTGTAAATAAACTGACTCTATGAAGTCAAAATACTCTGCACTTCACTCTGTGCCCAGGTAAGTGTGCAATGGCATCACTGGCTTAATGTGCCCCAGGGAATTTGGTACAGTATCTCTGGGTTGTATAAGCACATGTGCGAGAGGAATTCAGTGTCAGCTTCTGGTGATTTATATAGGATATCTGTATTAGCCCTTATTTTGCTAAGCAGATGTAGTATATTGGATGAAATTATTATAACATATGCCAGTGGGCAGAGGAGGAGATCCAAGGACCGTGGAGATGGTAGGTGCCTCCAGTCCTGGGAATGCTCTTAAGACTGTTGGCAGAATGATGTCTCCATTATTTGTGGGTGGGATCTCAAAAGTTAAAAATCTCCACAATTAAGTTTAAGGTGTGTTTCAACCTGCCTGTAGCGGTCTACCCTCTCAACGCTTGGAGGACAGGATGCATGCGTGCCATCCTTCCAGCTGCAGTCTAAACCTTGCTTATGAATAAGTGTATGAAGAAACTCAGAGAATTTAAATTAAAGGGCTTATTCAATTATTTTATCTTTACATGTAAGCAAGAGATAGCAGGATTTTCAGAAGGAGTGGTGTTAATCACTATAGCAATCCTTTCTAAGGAAAAAAAAGCACTTTTTCATCCATTAGAATACTGTAGCCTTCCTGATTAAGTGTATTCACAGACACATAAAATTATAGGGTAAGGGCTTACTGAGGAACAAATTCCCCCTATATTGCCATGCCAACAGTGTTCATGCTGTTCCATTTCACCAACAGATAATAATAGGCATAGATGCCTAGGCCCATGAAAGGAGGTGGCTTCAGTTCTGCTGTGCAGAGCTGTTAGATGCAATAGAGCAATTCTGACTTCTACAAGGTATTTTCAGCTTTGAAACACAGTTTTATTTAGTGATTAAATGTAATGATTTAGCAAGTACATAAATGAGTATTGCCACAAGTATAGCTTAGATAGATAACGAGACCATTTTCAGCTATGTTACCTAAGTTTTGGTTGGCGTGACATCTGTGAAAGAGGTCTGAGTCTTTCTGGCTTAGGATGTGAACTCAACCACCACTGAACTGTTGAGAAGAATCTCCCTGTAGGGAGAGATCCCTGTCTCTCTTCCCCCACTCCTTTATTTTTCTTTTCTGCAAATAACCTCTCTTGAAAACAAACTCCTAGACCAGATGCTTCAGTGTCACTGTTTTTTTGCTTTTCCTATAAAAGCTGTTCCCTGCTTGTTTCGCACTCAGGAGCCACATGGGTAGGGGTGGCTGTGATTTAAGGTACAGGAATTGCTTTCCATGCAATTGGATAACATTGCATGGATGTTGACTGACAGGCTGAAGCACGGGAGAACGACCATGTGATGGTTACAAAACACATGGAGCATGCTTGGCTTTACCAGCCTGGTTTGCTACTTTACCATACAAATGAGCTCATTCCCTTAATCAAATTTTCATAGCGCAAGGGTAGAACAGGCTAGTACAGATGGTGGCAGAAATCAAGGGGGAGAGGGAGAGAGAAGGAAACAAAAAAAGAAGGAAAATATTTGTCAGGCTTGATAGTGTTAATGAAAACATAAAGAAAGAAAGGAGGAAAGCAATGTTTGGAGAGCAAAGAGTGACCTGACAAATGTAACCTCTGTTTTTCCCAAGGGCTTCTGACTTTGAAACCAAAGCTGCCTTTAATGTTCACCAGGTGCCATCAGGGTGTTTTGATTGCCTTTATGGAAGGGAATTAGCCTCATAGCTTCAGCATCTGCACTTCAGTGAACTTCAGGGACAGAGTGTATTCTTGTTCAGATCATAACCCTTCAAAGGCCATGAGCAGCTCAATAATTAATTCTGTTACTTCCACAGGAGGCAATGAACACAAACCTATATTTCACACTGGTTTTGTCACAGGAGTCTTTCCAGTCCCTGCTCAAACAGGTTCTGCCTGAGCATCTCTGAACAGCTGACCGGAGCAACTGGAAAGCGAGGCAGACACAGCACAGAAGCAAAGCTGGCAGTAAGATTATTCCTCATGCTAAAATAATACTCTGAAGTTTATATTTTGTCAGCTGAGATTATAGTTCAATTTCTTGGAAGAAGTGAGATGCTATTTCGCTCCAGATATATGGCTCTCTGTCCCCTGTTGTTATATAAGCAAATTGTTTGTGCTTATCATCCACTTTCTGGCTGCTTCCTCTCTGTGGGTAATTGTGCCTCTGATATTACCTAGATATCTCACTCTTGCTTGTGACCTGAGAGTAGATTTTAGCTCTTCAGGTAATTGCCTTGTCCTGCAGATGACAGATTTATAGGAATATTGCATATTGTCAATAAGAAGAAACAACTGACTGATCGGTGGGTTTTTTACTCCCCCTTCACCTTTCCTCTGGGAGACCCAAGAGCCAACCATTTCTGGACAGGTCCCTTGTGAAGCTCAGGGAATTCAAGCAGCTCATCTCATCCCCTGGTGAAGAGGCTGTGTTGCAGCAGGGAGGAAGGTACCATAGGCAACGTATCCTCAACAGAAGCATTTTTCTGGGAGCAGAACCTAAGGCTACCCAAGGGCAAACTCAGGATCGTTGAATTGTGGGTCACTGGAGTAGTGGGGTGAGTAAGATTGCCTTGAGAGGTCCTGTCCAGCGATGACTCTTCAATATCTTCGGTTTTCTCAGCCTTAGTACTGTGGCAAGTACATGCTTTAGGAAGAGAATATAATAGTATCTCTAATACGTCCAGTTGTACTGCAGGACCTCGTGGGTCCAGATGTGCAACAGGATGACCACTGCTTCAGCTCATCAGTCACCTTCTGCATCCAATATCTGTTCATTCTACCATCACCTCCCATACCGAATTATCTGTTTTACAGTCCATTAATTTCGAAGTATAGGACCAGAGTAACTTCAACGAGAGATAGGCAAGGGGTTTAAAAGGGCCTGAAAAATTTGCAGATTTGCAAACAAATGATTGCAAATGATCATCATACTTGAAAAGGCATGGCAGTCCAGTGAAGTTGTCACTGACTGGAAAAGGGGAAACATAAAAGGGAAAAAAGGAAAACCTGAGCCTGAGGAACTGCAGGACAGTCAGTCTTACCTCGGTGCCTGGCAAGATTGGGAAAGATCCTCCTAGAAACTGTGCTAAGTCATGTGGAAAATAAAGAGGTGATTGGTGACAGCCAACATGGCTTGAGTAAGGGTAAATCATGCCAGACAAACTTGGTGGCCTTTTGTGACAGGGTTACTGTATTGGTGGATAAGGGAAGAGCAACTGATGTCATTTACCTGGACTTGTGCAAAGCATTTCACAATACCACATAACATCATCGTCTCTAAATTGGAAAGACACAGATTTGATAGATGGATCACGTGGTGAATAAGGAATTGGCTGGATGGTTCCACTCAAAGTGTTGCAATCACTGTCTCGATGTCCAAATGGAAGACAGTGATGAGTGGTGTTCCTCAGGAGTTGGTATTGGGGCCAGCACTGTTTAACATCTTTGTCAGTGACACGGACAGTGGGACTGGAGCACCATCAGCAAGTTTGCCGACAACACCAAACTGTACAGTGCAGTCAACACGCTGGAGGAAGGGGTGCCATCCAGAGGGGCCTTCACCAGCTTAAGAGGTGGGCCTTTGCTAACCTCAAAGTTCAACAAGGCCAAGTGTAAGGTCCTGCACCTGGACTGGGGCAGTACCAGACACAAATACAGGCTAAGTGGTTGGAGAATGGATTGAGAGCAGCCCTGAGGAAAAGGATTTGGGAGTGTTGACTGACACGAAGCTCAACATGAGCCGGCAACGTGTGCATGCAGCCCAGAAAGCCAACCGTATTCTGGTTGCATCTACAGAAGTGTGGACGGCAGATTAAAGGAGGTGGTTCTGCCCCTCTACTCTGCTCTGGTAAGACCCCACCTGGAGTGCTGCATCCAGCTCTGGGAACCCCAGCATAAGCATACAGACCTGTTTGGGCAAGTGCGGAGGGAGACACAAATATGATCAGAGGGCTAGAACACCTGTGAAGACAGGCTGAGAGAGTGTGGTTTGTTCGGTCTGGAGAAGGCTCCGGGGCGACCTTAGAGCAGCCTTCCAGTACCTAATGGGAGTCTGCAAGAGAGCTGGAGAGGGACTTTGTACAAGGGCCTGTAGTGGTTGGACAAGAGTAAATGGCTTCAAACTGAAGGAGGGTGGGTTTAGATTAGGTATTAAGGAAGAATTTTTTTTATGAGAATGAAGAGACAGTGGAACAAGTTGGCCAGAGAGGTGGTAGATGCTTCATCTCTGTCAACATTCATGTTGAATGGGTCTTGAGCGACCTGGTCTGGTGGAAGATGTCCTTGCCCATGGCAGGGGTGTTGGAACTAGATGATCTTTAGGGACCCTTACAACCACAACTGTTTTATGATTCTGTGATTTGGAATGCTGATGTGCATCAAAGATCCAAGAGTGCTAGCATTTGCTGAACTGTACACGATGATGTTGTTAGTAGTCGCATTTCATACTGTGGCACAAATTGCATCTTGTCTTTACCTTTGTGTAAAAGTGCTGAATTTATATTGTAGTAGTGCTTCTTATTTAAAGTGAAAAATGACTGCATAAAGTTGTATTCGAACCCAGAGGGAGCATTTTATTAATTAGCAAATAATGATATGATGAAATTGAATCTTATTGCCTTTTCTAGTTTTTCTTTGTGGAGTGCATGCTATGAAAGTGTGTGCATAAATAAATTGTTTCCTTGTGTCTCTCAAAACATGTTGTAAATGTTTAATTTAATTTTAATGACAATTGACAGTTTAGAAAGGAAATGCTATTCAAAGACAAGAAGTATAGGAGTAAGATTTTAATTTTTTGAGTTTTAAATAGAATATTAGAAACATATTCTGGAGTCACAATATTAGCATGCATATATATAGATATATATTTTTGTCTTGTTAACATCAAACTATGTTTGGAAATTTTCTTGAAAATTTCCAACCAAGGTGCAAAATCTAGGTACATGTTCTTTTGACTTCACGTTAGGATAAACAGCTTGCAGTTGGTGAGTGGGATTTAACAATGCTACGAGCATAGCTGTGTGCTTTGGGGCCGATTATAATCACTAGGGAGATTGAAGTGTATTGAAAACCAGAAAATCTCAACAAGCCTTTTAAATGAATTGTTGAAGTCCTCTAAGAGGATTTCAGAATAGAAGTATCTGAATGCATTCACATGTGTGGGGAAACCTGAGTGCATATGTGGATTCCTGAGCCCTGGAGTAATTTCATGTAATACTAGCAGGAACTAAGCCTGTGTTACTGTAAAGTGCATGTCGACTTGGATAGTGCCTTCCAAATCCATTCAGAGCCCTTATTAGTGTAAGGACACTTCTGATGGAGAACACGGACCTTCTTCAATTGCACTGAGTGATTTTTAAGGATGCTTCAACATTGGGGACTGAATAATTGAGCCTGGAGGAGTGTTTCAAAGTAGCTTTAAAAGAATAAGAGCAACTGGTCCATCTTGAAGTAATACTGACATGGTTTTTTGTATTTAAGTTGTTTCTCACATAGAAAGATATTAAAATAATATTTTAATATTTATGAAGTCATCTCTAGTTTGTGTTCAAGAGGAAGCTGCATCAATATTTGAAGCTGAAAGGTTCTCCTGCTGCATTCCCAAATTTAACCTTCAGCTTCAGTTCCCCATAGCATAGTTCTAGTTGCATTGTGAAATGACCAACAACTGATATAATCTTTACTACCTTTATTCCCTCCTGCACAAAGAATTTTGTTTCTGTGGTAGAAAAAAACCAGTATTTTGAAGTGTTTCCACCAAGGTACAGCTAGAAAAAAAACTGAAGGCAGAAAACAATTCTCATTATTTGCATGAAGAAAATATCAAATAATTCAAATAGACACATGGTGAAAAATTTTCTGAAACTTTGACCATGCTTCTAAATGTCAGTCTTACCAGTTATTGGTGATGAATCTCTATGTTTGTATGAGTGAACAGAGAAAAGCTTACACTCAGATGTCCTGAAGTTAATGTTCTGGATGTATTTTGAGTGGCTTTTTTTTACATTTTGCTACTCTTGCAAATTAGCCCACAAGCTTATGAAAACATAAGTAAGCCAATGAGTTTGTGAGTTTGAGATGCTACACCTATAGATGTGTACACAATTTTTTCATGTTGGAAAGTGGATATGAAATGGAAGCATGGAATGGTTAGGGTTGGAAAGGACCTTAACGATCACCTAGTCCCAACCCATCTGCCATGGGCAGGGACACCTTTCACTAAACCAGGTTGCTCAGGGCCCCATCCAACCTGGCCTTGAACACTTCCATGGATGGGGCATCAACAGCTTCTCTGGGCAACCTGTGCCAGTGCCTCACCACCCTCACAGCAAATAATTTCTTCCTAATAGCTAATTAAACCTGCCCTCTTTCAGTTTGAAATCACTGTCCCCTCTCCTGTCACTATCTGCCTGTATAAAAAGTCCCTCTCCCTTCTTTTATAAGCCCCCTTAAGGTATTGGAAGGCTACAAAAAGATCTCTTCTCCAGGCTGAACAGCCCAACTCTCAGCCTTCCCTCGTAGGAGAGGTGTTCCAGCCCTCTGATCATCTGGCACTTCATTGATATGAATTGCCAACAAGTGTTAGAGTAGATCAAGTTTGCACCATCAATTATTTTGTGAGATACTGTGCATTTAACATATTTAATATATGTAAAACATTAAATTTTAAGAGATCTGTGGTGATTTTCTGTGCACATATCTGATATTAAAACTTTGTTTACAAACAGCAGCTCTTTTTTTCTTATTGTCCAGATATCCACAAATAAAAAACAAAATGAGAGAGGGTGTTGATAATTATTATTTATGTTTGCTATATGTACCTAGTTTGTTCAAGTAGCTGATTTACTGCTAGTGACAACCTGCTGCCTGACCAGTAATTCCACCTGCAGTCTTAAGTGTGAAAAAGAAGATACCAGGATAGATGTAATTAAACTTCTGGAAGAGTTGTTCGTTTTAGTAGCTGCTTCCTTTGAAAATTCCTTTAAGATTAGTGGGACGTTAGGACCCATAGAAGTGAAAATGCATTTGATGACAAGAGAACAGAGGCATGGTACTGCAGTGCTTACAGCAAAGATGGCTGATGTGGAAGATGACAGAGCTCTTGGGGAGATATCTATGCCATAATTGCTGCATTCCAGGTGCAGCAGCTCAAGAAAAATCTCTGGATCATACCTTTAAAAAAAAATTAATTTGTGGTGTTGAAGCACAGTGTGATTTTTTTAACTCGACTATTGACCTTGGAGTTCCTAAGGGAGGGAGAATAAAAAAAGGTTGGATTGTGAAATACTGGCACACCTTTGGCTACAGTGTGCAGATGGGTATAAATGTAATAATGTAGCCATATGAAGAAGGGGCAGAGTAGATGGGTACATCTGCTGACAATCTTTCTTTTTAATTTGGAGCCACTTGAAGGCAATAAGTAGCTGGATAATAACTCAATCCTCATATGGCTTCTGGTCTTTCAGATTAATAGTGTGCAGCAGGGGAAGGGAAAAAGGAGTCTGCTTTTAACTCTGGCTTCTGTTTGTCTTTTTGTGAACCTGAGAACATTTCCTGTCTGCTTGGTGATGGGAAATGTAACCAAAACAGTCATCGATGAGCGACATTTCTCATGGCTGGCTTTCGGCACTAGGTTTTCTGTGCCACCTCAGAGATGCTGCAACACGCATGAAGGGGAAAGTAGGCCAAACCTTTACCATGCTTTGCAGTTAACCCACTTTAATATTTTACCGTTTGGGCTTCTGAGTATATATTGCATCATATCTAAAATACATTTCGCAGTTGTAATTCCTTGGAGTCCAGTATTGCAAAGAGCAGGTGAATATTGTCCAATAAAATACATGTACTTCTGTGAGAGGCGTATTTTGAAATAAGGAGTTTTACTTCAGTCTAGAGTTTATATATAGACTCTCTACTTATTGTTTACACATTTTTGCTTTTGTAGCTTCCCATACTTTCCTTCCTGTCTGTGTTTTCATATTTCCTTTCTAAATTATAGATATGAGGGAAGAACCATTTTCCTTGAAAAGAGCTTCGCTTTTGGGGATAATCTATGGCCATTTTAAGAAAAGTCAGCAGTTCACAAAAGTCACAGTTAGGTGTTGCCGAACATGGGATTATGTGAAATGGGGCTTTAGGAAAAACAAACCAAAATCAACAGCCCTCAGAACCCTGCAATCTTGAGATGGATAGTACTAGGAAAAAATGCCCATCCTGCTTGTTTTTCTAGGAGGGTTTTGTGCCAGATTATAGCTCTTGGCCTGTCTCTGTAAAAATAAGTTTTGCAATGCACATTCACCTGCCATGTGAAGGCCGAGGCAAGGAAAGGGGGATGACTGAGTGAAGAAAAGAGCAACAGTGAGAGAATTTGTGCTTTGGCTGTGTTTAGTATTGATGCTACACTAAATCACTGTAAACACAGGTTAGGAATGTAGACTAGGATGTAATATCAATATTGGCAACTTTACTAGAATCTGTTCCCCTATTGAATTATTTAATTACTTTAATGAGAGAATGTGAAGATACGCAACTCTTTAGGAAGAATTCATGAAGGAGACAGTCGAGTCACCTCTTTTTTTGACCTGTACAGAAAGATATCCTTTTATTTGTTGGAGATGAGAAGTCAAAGTTTCAGTTTTGAAGGGACACAGGCATGGACAAGTGAAAGCTGGGTTTCTGTAAGAAATTGTACTGGGGTTTTTTTGACTTGGAAAAATGTGAAGTACTGAGACATACTTTGCTCTGCATTTTTCACTCCTTTTGCTTGCATCTAGAATATAAAGCCTGGGTGGCTCTTTGTTGACTTTCTGTAATTTTTGTCTCCAGGTTACTGTGCCTTCTAGTTCAATAGTGCATGGTAGATACTGTTGCAGAGTAAAACTCTGGCTTCTTCTCATGGGTGTTGTTAGGGAGAATGTGCAGCATGGGTGAACAGGTTTCAGAAATCCCAGTGGAAGCATCTGGGAACTCCATCCTCTGGACTTTGCTTTAGGACCTTAATAATTATCTTCCTTTCCCTCAGGGGGATTTTAGGCCCTGCAGAAGTACATTACTTGTCCCTACAAAGGCAGTGTGCTTATAACATACAACAGCTCAGAAGTTTCTATGATCTTGTGAGTTGCATGTGTGTGTGCATATGCTTGTCTATCTGTAATTATTTTTAAAAGTGAAGGCTTGGTATTTTACTTTTGACAGCTTTCTATTCCTCTAGATGTTATTTCCAGGGTCAGTTTTGCTGTGATTACTTCATCTTTGGAAAATGCTGGGTAAGGATAACATTTGATGTGGCAAATTCTTGCTGTTCTACATACTGTCCTGTTAAATGTTCTTCACGGGGGTGTATGATGGAGCTCAGACATAGTTTGTTTCACCAGATAGGGAAAGTAATGAAACTATAGTCTGAAATAATGATGCTGTGATGTTCCACGTTTGAGAGAGATTTGGTACCTGTATTAAACCAAGGCTCTGCTTTGACAGTGGACAGAAACACTGTGTCTGAACTAAGAAGTTAAACTTGCCTGGGAGTATCCCCTGGCACTGAGGATACGGACAGCCCATGATGAAATCATACAGCTCTTACTCTCCAAAAGAAGGTGACCACATCCAATCTTACAGTATTTATCTCTGGGCTGTGTTTTTCCCCTGTGGTGCTGGGGAGTCTGCCAAACCTGTGCCAAGAACTTGTCTAATAACTGAACTGCAGAGACAATTAAAGTCTGCTGTCTGGGTTTGCTTCTTGGCGCTGTTTAATTTGCTGATGTAGAAGAGGCCAAAGAGGAGTGTTTGACTATTTATCTCTGGTTGTGTTTATTGAGGATCAGCATGCCAACTGATGCATCTCATGTTTGGAAACTCATTTTGTCTTATCCCTGCTGAAGACTTTGTTATGGTTTTGCATTAAAATGACACACATGCTACTTATGCATATCTCTTGGAGGGAAAAACAATTTAAAAATTGGAAAAGCAGCCTTATATCACTGGCAGTTGTATACAAGGCTCTGGGATGATAGAACTGAAAGAACTTGCCTTTTCCATGAGGTACTTTATGCCCTTCCTGTAAGATTTCAGGGGATGATAGTGATTTCTTTTCAGTATAAGATATAGTAGGCTTTTCTGTGTGCTTTGAGTACATGCCTGGTGTGTGTGTGTGTGCATATTCACACACATACATGCATTGTCCATGTGTAAAGGAGGTCTGTAGTATCTGTGTATGATTTTCAGTGGTTAGCATTAAGTGACAGTGACAGGTCACGTGCGTGCTGGGGCTTGGGCCCAGCAGGAGGTGGTGCTTATGCACCTTCAGCATTAACACAATCGACATCCGCTCAAGAGAAGGGTGGCTGGGCCTTTCCTTAGGAAACATATGCCAAAACTATTATCGGAGTCTACGTCATGGCCTGCAGCAAGCTGGACAGGATGTTAATGAGGAGGGAATTGTGGAAGGAATCTGAATGCATCCCATATTATCGAAACAGAATGCTGAATAAACAGGTTATTTCCATTACGGTGCCCTGTCAGCAGTCTCGGTATTTTGATCTTTATCAGGTTTATGCTGATAAAGGTTTATTTTTCATTACTTAGTTGATACAGGTTTGGGGGTGTTTTAAATAAAATAAAATAAATAAATAAATAAATAAATGCAAACATCTGGGAGGCTATAAAAGACTGTAGAGCCAGGACAGCTCATTATTTCTCCTTGACGAAGAAATCTCTGGTGCATCCTGTGATGTCTGTGACAGTGTGTAATGAGGCACTCCACTGTGTCAAACCCAGAGTTGTAATTCGGTCTTATCTGCTGCAATAATGAGACTTTTTGAACTACTGGATTCAGCAGAAGTTATAGGTGTGAAGAAGATGGTGTATATTTTGCAACTATTTACAACAGGTGGAGGCCAAGGAATTCAAATTGATTGTTTTTTTCATTCAGGGACCGTACTTCAGAACCTAGCTTGGAATTTAAGTTGTGTTGATGAATCAAACAGTGCCTGGCACTAATTTAATTTCATATTTGGCAATTTTCTGTAGTAGTCTTTGTTCAATATTTTATTGCTTACTTTGCTTCTATCTGTTCTTCCTTTATCTTTTTCTTCCTGTCCCTCTCCCCCTCCCTGAAGGTTTGCCTGAGTAGCAAGAGTGAGATAGCTAAAATAAATACCATTGGTGATAACAGCTGTCCATTCAAAGCAATTTTTTAGATGTGTTTTAGAAAGCAAAATACCAAAGCAATATCAAAACACATTTTTTTTCCCCAAGATGCCAGCTGTTAAGCGTGTGCATTCTTATGGATTGATCATAAGTTCAACATTAACATTAGTTTGATATCCCTTGAAATGTTAGGCTGTTTATTCATAAAATTAATTAAATACGGCCAATGTCATAGCAAGTTCATTTTATCATTAATTTTCAGCTGCCTTGTCTTCCCTGGACAATGGATGTATTTTTTCCTACATCTTGGCTAACGTGCAGTAACTAACGTGAGGTAAGCTGTAGCTGTAATATGAGTTAGGAGGGTGACGTAGCTCTTGGCCTCTTGGCAAAGTATTCACATACTCCCTTGTCTTTGTTACGGTTTTACCAAATGTCAGCTCATGTGTGCTAAGAATAGATCTTGCTGCTCTCTGCCTCAACAGGAATAACCCCAGCCCTGACCTGGAGCTTTCCTGTCTCGGGTAGAGATGGTTCATGTGCGAGAGCCATTCCAGCCGCAGCTCCTTAGCCCCCTGAGGTGGAAATCTGTGCCCTGGTCTGCTAGACATGAGAGCTTTGGTGATGCAAACCTATCGAACGGCCCTTGACTGGCAGTCACTGTCACTCATTGTCAACCTGAGCTTGATTTGAGAAACCAGCTACGGGTAAAGGGCTATTGAAAACATTTTTTTTTTGTTCTTAAATTTTCCTTCGCAGGGAAGATACCTGTAAATATTGGGTACTTAAGAAAGGGAAAAGTTGGATCTGATCTATTTGTTTATGTACCACACCATCATTCCAGGTGACCCAGTTTGGGATTTTGATGAGATCTGAAGAGCAGAGTATTGAAAACATTGTGAGTGTCTGTGTGCCAGAACAGTATGGGGTAAAATCATCTTAATGAGATGCCAGATCATCTGTGGAATGCATCTCTGAGTAAATAGAGTGGATTCATTTTCCTTAAGAGGAACACAGCGAGCCTCTCACAGGAATGCACTTTTGTAAGGGTGAAAAAAAATAAGTAGATGCTTTAGTTCTTTCAAGGGTTAAGCAGAAGCAATTTTCTGCAGTACTCCACAGCTGGAGCTGTCATGGCAGTTGTTATTGTCAGCCTGCTCTAGATTCACATCTAGTGATGCAACACTGGACAAACTTCTGTATAAATTTCTTCAGGAATAAAATAAAATAACTTTTTTAGTTTGTTTGAAAAAGATAATCATGGAGATGTTGTTTTATTATTGTAAATCAAGATCCGGAACCTGAGAGTCCAAAATAGTACGGTAGCTTCCATCTGAAAATCAAGGCCTGTCAGGTGGTATCACATCCACTCCCTTTCCAGCTTTATTTGACCCAAGAGGAAATTCATTGAAATGCTTGCTAACCTTTACTGAGCAAGAGGAGTGACTTAATAAACATGATTTTCCCCTGGGGAGTTTTACTGCCTGGCCTAGGTTTAGGTTTCCCTCTTGACATTTTTCTACCCATCTTCTGATTCACCCAAAGAACACAGAAAAGGGACTAGTTGCATTGATGTTCCCCTGGAAGAAACACAGTATTTGTTCATCAGAGCCTTAGCCAGACAATTACGCTATGCATAAGCCAATAGAAGGGCAGACTTTTACTGTTCTGAATTTGCAAGGAGAATGTCATAAACTGTATGAGTTTTCATTATCTCATTCTTTATAGGGAAAAGGTGAAATATGGGTAGTGGTAGGAAACAGAATGTTTTTTGCTTTTCCTTAATGCATCCTGCTAGTAAATTTGTACTGACTGCAGGTCGCGTTATAAAATGAATGAATAAAAGATGATTAAGGGTTCTTTACAGAAGGGAAGTTGCCTTGCTTTTTGTTTCCCCATCCTGATTCTGGTTGATGACATCCTCTAGTTAATTAGTTAATTTCCGTGAGTAAAACTCATAATAATCTGCTACTGTTTTTCGAACTATTTAAAAAAAATAAAATCTGTTTCCCACTTTTCTGACCTTGCTTAGAGTGGAATCCACATCTCTCAAATGGAATACATGCATGACTATTGATTTTTCTTCTCTTAGTCTACATCCATTAACCACAATAAATTCCATATTGAAATAATAAATGTGTCTTCCCACCAGGAGAATGGCATTGCTTTCCTTTTCACTTCCAGACCTGAGGAATTATTTGTGCTTTTTTGTTTGCTGTGTTAGCATTTCTTTGCAACTCATGTGTCACCAAAAAACTTCCCTTCACCAAAGTCCTCCACTTTTTAATTATCCCACTCCTGCCTGAGTCACTGTAAGTGAACGTCTCAGTCCAAGGGTATACACTAGAAATAGAGCTGATAGCCCATTTAATAGACTTGCAGGCTGAAGTAAATAACACAGCTCCATCAATAGGAGGTGAAAATTCAGCCACAATTTTATAGATGGATTGGTCTGGCTGCTGCTAACATTTTTCTTGTTTTTAAAGCCTGTGTTTTGAGACACATAGTGATACATGTACATAGGCATATGGATGGATATGTGTGTTTAATAAAACAGAAATTTTTTTGACTGGTTGGATGCCTAATTCTCTACAGAATACAATGGTAATGAACATGAAGCTATCATTTGTCAAATCATTTTAGTTCAGTTTTGCATTATACCCTGATTTATCTCTGCTTTGCCTTCTGATGTGTACACTACATTAAGTTGCACATTACTTCTTAACAGTCACACAAACAGTACCCATCCTTGTACCACTGTTGGACAGGAAATTTATAGATCATGGGTCATTGTTACCCAAATAACCTCATTGTTGTGATTTTAGTAAAGAAAAGTGAAATGTGGTTAATACGGGATGTTTTGGTATTTCTAAATTATTCGTCTGGCTTTCACAGAGGATAGTTCAGTTTTCTGAGCTGAAGGACTTACTTAATTCTTAATGCTTCATACTTCATTTTTTTAAGTGTTATCAAACTTGGAAAGAGTTTTTTTGGTTTTCTTGACTTAATATGCTTTAACTTCATATATAGGATTTTTTCTCCTATTATTCTTCCTTGGGAGGGTTACTTTACAGATAATTGGGAGCATTGTAGCTGAAGTTAATACAACACGGGGTAAAGCCTTATTGCTTTAACTTCGATGTAAACTAAATTGGGGATTTTAGCTGATCATTTGCATAAATAGTACTTAACTTTCGCCTCCATAGCTTTTTCTTGTCAATCACTTGGAGGTGGACACAGAAAAAAAGTCAGCTATCAAGTTCTGACTCTAATGCATTTTAGAATTCTGGTTTGCATACCCTAGTGTACATCTTCTTCCCGTGATTAAGATTCATTTCCTGTCATGCTACATTTTGATCAGCTTAAGGTGCATCAAAGTATAGATATACAATAATAAGACTTTTAACATATGTTTTAGCTAAGATATGTTAACAGCTCACTTTTAAATCTTCATGTAGATAAAGCCTATGGCACCATTCCACATTGACTTGTGTATAAATAAGGGAAGACCTTTAACTCCATCCTTGGATGCTCAGCCAGGCATCTGTCATTTTTTATGATTCATAGTCTAATGAATAATTTTGTGCCCTATGTGTTAACCAGAAGAACTGAGTCTTTTCTTTTAGAGCTGTATGAGTAAATAGAAAGTCACAAAACTGAGACTTTTGCAGGTGAATTACTGCTGATAATAAACTAAGGTTTAAATCAAAATATGAATTTGCTTGCTTGCAAAATATACAGTTACAACATTTTTCTGGCAAGTTGTTCCGTGCTTATTGTGTCTTGGTTCCTGTACTGTTCACAACACACGCTCTGTTTTCATTAACTATACATACCCAGTGTGCACCTGATTTTTACTGTGGAATGGCATACATGCTACACACAGATTTTGTATTTCCAAAATTGACATGGCAATGGTGTCTTCTTCAGTATTTTGTGGTGATTTTATATCAGTACAAAATAATCCTACTGCAACCTAGAATTTGTTTCTTGCAAAGGATATTTCTGTCCTGCTCCCTGTTCATTTGAATGATGTTTAAGGGCCTCTGTAATTATCTGAAGATACAAAACACATTAGAAGAGAAAATTAAGCAAGAGATGACACTGGCTCTTCCCAAGGGCTGATTACACTCCTGAGAGATGGGTCTTGGAAGTAAAGTACCTTAAGCCCTGAGGAAAATTTCGTAAGTGTTGTTGATTTATAATATTTGATACACTGAAAAGAAGGAATTCTGCCTTACATAGTGTAACTCATGCCAATAACCTCCTACAAATCAAAATATAATGTATTTTAAAATCTGAGAATTGGGATATTTTGATCAAAACCAATGCAAATGCATTGTTACTGAATAGCAGTAATAATGAACAAAATAAGCGCAAGAACAGCTGAAGAAAAAATATGTCTTTTTTCTCCCCAAAGAACAATATTTGAATACACTTGCTCCTCATAGAGCATTATTGACATGACTTTTATTAACAGTGATAGTCACTTCCTGCTCTGGTTCTAAAAGACCACGCTTTTAAAAGCCATCTCCCCTTCCAGATTCCTGAAGTAGGAAGGGATTCATAGATGGTACACGACATTAGAAATGTTCTTATTTATAGGGCTGAAGATCTCTTGTACTCTTAGATAACCTGTTACACTGGATAAGAGATTTTGGTCAGTTAAATTGCTTTTGGCTTTTGCATCATGCTGTTAGTTAACATGATGAGAGAAAAGAGATGAGATACAATAGTGACAAGCAGCAAGTGAAAGACTTAGTCTGCTATAACTGGAGAATATTAGAGAAATTGTGAAAGGGAAGCATATAAGGATTTTCCATTGAACAATGTACTTAAAGTCTTATAGGAGCAAACCCAAAGGATATATGAGTCAGTGATAAACTGTATGGTTGGCCACATGTCCGAGATACTGTCCTGTCCTTTGAGGAGATCCAGTAATTTGAGCTGAGCCCGAGTACCTAATAACAATATATTTTTAAGTGACTCATCAGTGCTCTGAGAAAACACAGGATATAAGTATCACAGTAAGAGAAAATAAGGCAGTAAACTTACATAATATTCTTAAACCTTCAGATAAGTTTTCTATCAAATACTCCATTCTATCACATTCTGTTCTGTTACCAGGCTTGATTTATTTCTTCTTTTATTGTATTGACAGGATTAAGGAATAAATTTCTACTTGTTTTTGCATGTATTTTGAAATAATTGTGATTATAACAAATCTTTAAATAAAATGCTGAGAAAACATTTTGTATATGCTTAGGAAAAGACAGAAAATTGTTTATGACTTCTGTCATGCAAGTGAACACATCTTGGTATTATTGAGTCTTTTGTTGTTGAGACTTGCCCTAAAAACCTTGAACAGTGCAACCCATGGAAATACAACAATGCTGGAATAAAGGCTGGACCAACATTATCTTACTGTAAAAAGAAAGAAAAAGGCAAATCCGCATTCCGATATAATTAGAGGTGAGTAGAGATGGTTGGAGGAACCCTTGCATTCCTCAGTTTTCTAGCTTTCCAGTCTGTGATGTGTGCTACAACTTACAGCTGGAGCTGTTTGTGAGCGGGACTCACATAACATAAACAAAAAGGGCAAGAAGGGGGACCTGGGAACTGCTGGCCAGTCAGCCTTACCTAAATCCCTGGAAAGGTGATGAAGCACCTCATTCTGGAGGACACATGGAGGACAAGAAGGTGATCGGGAATGGTCTGCATGGATACACTAAAAGTAAAGGATGTTTGACCAACCTGATTGCCTTCTACAATGAAAGAGCTTCCTGGATGGATGAGGAGAGAACAGTGGATATTGTTTACCTTGCCTTCAGCAGGGCTTTTCACACTGCCTCTCACAATATGCTCATAGGAAAACTTTGGAAGTGCGGACTGGATGAGTGGATAGTGAGCTGCATTAAGAACTGGCTGAGCAGCAGATCCCAGAGGATTGTGATCAGTGACAGAGTCTAGTTGGAGGCCTGTCACTAGTGGTGTCCCCCAGGGTTCTATACTGGGACCAGTGTTGTTTAACTTGTTCATCAATGACTTGGATGAAGGGGCAGATGCCTCCTCAACAAGTTCACTGACGACCCAAAGCTGTGAGGAGTGGCTGACACCCCAGAGAGCTGTGCAGCCCTTCAGAGTGACCGCGACAGGCTGAAGAGATGGGCAGAGAAGAACCTTCTGAAATTCAACAAGGGCAAGTGCAGGGTCCTGCCCCTGGGGAAGGATAACCCCAAGCAGCAGCACAGGCTGGGGCTGACCTGCTGGAAAGCAGCTCTATGGAGAAGGACCTGGGAGTTCTGCTGGACAACAAGCTGTCCATGAGCCAGCAGTGTGTCCTGCGGCCAGAGAGGCCAGCAGGAGTCTGGAGTGCATTAGGAAGAGCATTGCCAGCAGGCCAAGGGAGGTGATCCTGCCCCTCTACTCAGCCCTGGTGAGGCCACATCTGGAGTGCTGTGTCCTGTTCTGGGCTCTTCAGTACAAGAGAGACATGGAGCAACTTGAACAGGTCCAGTGGAGGGCAACAAAGATGATCAAGGGGACTGGAGCATCTCTCTTATGAGAACAGGCAGAGGGAGCTGGGCCTGTTCAGCCTCAAGAAGGGGTGACTTAGAGGGAACCCTCATCAGTGTGTATAAGTATTTGAAGGGAGGGTGTGAAGAAGATGGATCCAGGCTCTTCTCAGTGTCAAGCAACAGGACAAGAAGAAATGGGCAGAAACTGGCCCACAGGAAGTCCCACCTAAATATGAGGAAGAATTTCTTTACTGTGCAGGTGACCGAGCACTGGAACAGATTGCCCAGAGAGGCTGTGGAGTCTCCCTCACTCGAGATATTCAAGCACCATCTGGACAGAATCCTGTGCCATGTACTCTAGGATGACCCTGCTTGAGCCAGGAGGTCGGACCAGGTGACCAACTGTGGTGCCTTCCAATCTGACTCATCCTGTGATCCTTTGAAATACAAAATTTATAAATATAGTAACTGTAGAGTGGAAAAATAATCTTAACTTTAATCTTGAACTGAATGCACTACTATTAGTGGGCATCTAGGAACTGTACATTAAATACCTAACCGATGTATTTCTTCTCAGCTTTCAGTTAAAACTAAAGAATTTGCCTCACTCTCAGTTATTTTTACACTGCAGATTAATTGAGCTGAAATGGGGAGAAACAGCTGTAGACCAACTGAAAACCTCACCATGATGTAAAGCAAAGAAAATCTCACTTCTTGATAATGTGCACACCACATCTGTAGAGATTTGTTTGATATTTTGGAAAATGTTTTTGTGCCCATAAGTTCCTTTGCTTTGTGTTTTTTACTTTTAACATGACTTTGTGAGCTGGTGAAAGATATTACTGCCTGGTTAGGTGTGCAGTTAATCTCAGTCACAACAGCACAGTGTCTGTAATCTTTTGAAATTCTAATGCTGATAATCCAGACCCCTATTAACAATGCTATGCACTATTATTTATTTATGCCATAAACTTTATCTTATAGAAGGAAAGTGATATGTTTTATGGTTTTTTTGTTGGGTTTTTTTTTTTTCTCTCCACTTTGAATTGGATGTTGGTGTCCTTAGAAGTCAAGACCCTGTGACCCAGAGGGAAGACCTCAGGATTAGAGTTCTAGCACACATTTCTCTATTGTATCACGCCTCTGAAGGTCCCCAGCATGGGGTTTGCAGAACTTAGTCTCCTTTCCACTCTTTGCCCTACTTGTTATAATAAACCTCCCTGATAGCTTCATTAGTGCTTCCAGTGAATTCCCTCAGTGCTCTGGAAGATTACTTTAAATAGCAGTGGCATGTGCACATTGCTGGCAGTCCACTAGGCCCAATAACATAGTTTAAAATTAAGGGCATTGTGCTGTCTCTAGCACGGTATTTTCCTGTAGGCTTTTTTCAAGCTACAACTAAAGTGTTTGCTGTTTCTAAAAACAGTTTACAACTGTTCATATTAGCAAATTAAAAAAAGTGAGAGATGAGTGCTTACAAGATTCATTTCTTGGTCACACTAATTACTTGTTTACAGACACTCAGTTTTGGAACTGTATTGGACATCTAGCAGGCCAGAGATTAAATGTTCAAAAGCAAATGCATTATGTTTGATGATGGGCATCAAAATCAAAGTTGATGGAATTGAGTAGCTTTAGGAATGGGACTTCAGGTTCTTTTGGCATTTTCACCTTTGATGTTTCAATGTGGCTGAAAACTTGTGTATAGTTTAGTGTTGCTGAGACTTGGTTTTAGGTATAGCTATTTAACCTTAGGCAATCGCAGAGCACTTTATAGTTCTTGGCTTCATGAAGGATGATGATCTGCTGGGGAATGACTGTTTTATCAGTGAAAATGCAAAAGTGGCTGTAGCTCTGTTTGTCTGCCCAGTCTCCTTCAAATCTCCAGTCCTGTGGGTGATATATTATCAGGCCCATTCCAGTTTCCTGTTTATATAGGTCTGGCTTTGATGCGAGTACAGCAGATTAAGAAGCAGAAGCACAGTTCCTGTTCTAGTACTTTCTCATCAAGATGTATATAAGTCCAATGACACTGTGCTGACAGTTATTAAAAACATCAGACTGGCGAGCACATACTTTTACATCAGCACCAAAGATTTAAAGGCATACAACCTCAGCAGCAGACCCACTACTTCATCTTTGATCAAAGCTACAGCTTAGGAAGAAATTTTGCATTTTGTTTTACATTTGTTTTAAGCTAAGGAAAATCATTCTGGAAAGGCTGATTTGTCTATACAAGAGAATTTAAATAAATAATTTCTGCATTAAATTCAGGCCACAGTTTTTGTCTGAAGTTCATTTATCAACCAAAAGGATTTGGAAGCTGTTGTTTGTCTTTTCTGGAAATTTCTTAGTTGCATTTTGCGTTACAAAGTCATGATTTCCTTGCAGTTTCAATGTCTTTAGCAAAGTTTCTTGCTGTTATCTCTTACTATGCTTTTTTTTTGGATACATTATGGTTCTCCTCCCTATAGAGCTCCCCCTCCCTGGGATTGGGATAGAGAAACCTGTTGCCCTAACTCTCGCCACTATGTTAATTATTTTTTTGGTAGCCCAAAATTTTGGTTTCAGCATGGAATCTGGTTATTCCTTGCATAATGTTCTGTCGATGTGTTGCCTGGTACAGCCGTACACCTCCACCAGAGCGGTCTGCAAACCACGTACGCCTCTCATTCAAAGACAGACAATAGAAAAACACTTAGGGTAAAACAATAGCAATCATGATCATTATACAGTTATTTGTGTTTGTAAATAAACCTAATTTAAGTGGTAAGTGCTAAGCCTATTGTCGCAAAAGATGAGTAGTAATTCAGAGTAGGCTTGTGAAAAATTCTGCAAGAAAGTGAGCTCTAAAGAAAGTCCCAGCTGCTTGGAAGCTCATGCAGGCAGGCCAAGGCATTTTTCCCCCTTGGTCTGTGACTTTTTTTGGGAAAACCTTTGTGATGACCTTGGTCCCCATTAGCTTTTCCTCAGTTAACTTTCCAAGTTGAGTATAAATACCAAAGTGTGTACTGTAATGCAGCTTGTCTGTAGTATCTATCCCAGGTAACCCTAACTGAGTTCTGTCCCCCAGCAACAGTGGCTGTAAGACTTGGGTGCTCATGATCCTCTTTTCAAGCTACACTTCGTGTCAGCAAGTTTGCTAGTCTTCTGGTTTAACTGGTTTGTGAACTTAACACACCATTTTCTCTTTATGAGTTGGTGATGTCTTACAAACTTCTGTTATATTCAATTTGCGTTGTTTGGGAGTTTCATCAACAAATATTAAATATGTCTATGCATATGAATTCCATAACACACAATATAATCTAGTAGCAGCACCTATGACAACTATAGCATGTTACCAATAAGAGAAAGCTTATACTTTCTGCTCTTTGAATAATCATTTTACATTTTAAAACTGGCTATATTTAATTTATGCTCTGGTATTTATGCTGTTAATGACTATGTGTCCTTTTCTGCTACTTATGGCTGTGTAACTTACATTTACTTAATGAACCAGAATGTTTAGAGAATAGAAAAAGCATCGTCTAGTATAAAAGTACTCCCATCAGAAAATATTTAGTTGTCAAATGTTAAAACTCAATAAGAACTGTGTTTAATAATTAAACCAGGACACGCTTACTAAGGTACATACATGCATATTGGAACTGCTGAACCCAGAGGTGGGCTGGGTTATTCTTGTATTAGTTTTGAACTTATTCGCTCTTTAAAAGAAAAAAAAACCAAAAACAACTTAAAATGAAGAGAGTTTATTAAGCCCAGTTTGCTGTCTTTACTGAGGCACCGTGAAACCTTCATGGACCTTTCCTTCTCCCCACTCATCTCCAGTAAAATCAGTGGAATTTAGATTTTTTTATAAAGGGCCCCCAACTGATTTTTGTTTAAAAATCACTCTTACTGCATGCGCTTGTGGAACAATAGACCTTGAGTAGGGTTTTTTAGGTATGTGATGTGAAAGCAGATCTCATCATAGTAAATTCAGGTCATCCGTCTATTTTATAATCTCCCTACCAATGAGAAAGGTGTAAGGAATCTCTGTGAACACATCATATTGTGGTGTTTATGTGTTATCAATCAACAGATCGGAGAAAACAGTATATTGGTGAGTATAATTCCTAGATTTATTACTGCTGAAATACCAGGATTTTGATTTTACTTTGCATGTCAAATTTCTGACCTGACATGTAAGGAATTTGCAAGGTGACTGAAGAACCAAATTCTTCTCCAGACAAATCCTTACACATTCTGTGCATTACACAAGTATATTCATGGGGATAAATGCCTCAGAGGGGCTTTAAACTGTATAAGGGAGCCTAACAGGATTAGAAGCTGTAAAGTTGGTTAGCAGAGTTTATAGCCTACTTGGATGGCTATGGTTTGTATTTTTTTGGCCAAGGTCAAGGGTATAAATGGTGCTGTAAAAACTGCCTGTGAAAAACTGAAAAGTGTACCACTGACTGAGACAAGGCATTTTCAACATTTGTTGCAAATGCAAATATTTGTGTTTGCAAAGTAAACTTTTAGAGCTGGGGCAGAAAAGTGGAAGACAACTTTTGCCAGCTCTAGACTATAGCTCTTGAGTTTGGGTTGAAATTTTAACTTTTTAAAAATTTCTTTCTCGTAATGTCACTCTTGAGAATTTTTTTTCACTTGTCTAGGAACTATAGTTGGTGATGAAAAGAGGGCATTTGCTTTCCTGAATTGTTTGAGCTAATGTCTCTGGGTGCAAAACGAGACTTCTTTTTCTGAAGTGGATTGTATAAAAATTTCTACTTGCTGCCACTTACTGCCATAGTCACGAGCCACTTAACACACGGCTTGTGACCAACTGCTTCCAAAAGGAATGGAAATGTCACAAGCCAGTTATTGCAACATATAAATGACACAGTGAAACAAGACCATACCTGCATTCCAGGAGTGTAATGAGGTGGGGGCTTCCCTTTTGAAACCCTGTGGTTATCTTGCTTAATTACTTGTTGTCTGTCTTCCACAAGAGGAGCCATGGGGCTTGGCTGCTCCTTGTGTGATGCCTGTGGGCAGCCACTGGCAACAGGAATTGCCAGCACATTGCAGCCAGTCTTTAGAAATTCTAGTACCACCACTTGGGAGTGGGTAAATGGAGCCTTCGGTTGTGTATCTGAACACTGCAGCCATCTAACCCTGCTCCTTAGGTCCTCTTCATCCTCTTGATACAAGTGCATGTTGAATTTCAGTCAGACAAGAAATGTAGACCTGTGAAGCTGAGCCTGTGCCAAGGCTTGTCTGGCATGCTCAGGGTTAGGCTGTTACAGGGGTGCCCTTGGCCAGTGGGGAGTGGCTGGAATAGTGAGTAAATACAGTCAGCATACAGGTGATGTTTATACTGGGTTTGATTTATTCTAATATTTATTTCCCCCAGGGCAGTGTCTTATTCTGCTTTAAACCCAACCCAGTCTCCGTGAGAGTCTCCAATGTTACTTCTCTCCCTAATATCTGTGAGAGACTTCATAAAGAGAAGCAGTTTGTTCCCAGGCTATCATAGTCCTTAAAAGAGGTGATTAATACAGTGGCCTTTCCCTAACCAGAGATGAGCTTCTGCTCCTAACTCATGACCACATACCACATTTGCTGTTCTTCCTCTTTTCATGCAGAATGTAAATATCATGGCAATGTGCATGTAATAAAAGTTACAGATCTTTTGATCGTTCATATGGCACTATATACACAGAAATGGAGCAGCCAGCAGATAAGAAACGTAACTATAACATAACATAACTATGCCATCACTACCAGAACGCTGTTGCTTGAATGGATTTAGCAGCATGTAACATAAATTCTTCCTGCACTAATCAGGCATTGTGTCTTGACCACAACAATACACAAATAAATAAAATGAGAATTTAGAAAGCCCAACGACAACAGCATACCACCTCTGTTCCTAGCACTGAGATAGAAAAAGCTTTTCTTGTTGGCTATTCTAGTTACCCAAGAAGAGTTTCAAGAAATTACAGTTTTGTTCTTTTAGGCAGGAGATAGAAACCAACAAACTGAACAGTCCTAACAAACTGCCCATAGAAGAAAAATCAAAAAAATTGAAGTTTAAAATAGCATTTTAAAAAATAAAAACAAATCCCAAAGCTTATCAATCCCTTGCAACATACCTCTAGGCAGAGTTAAGGCCTTTTTTCCCCCACATAAGTCTTTTTCCAAGTAGGGAGTGCCGGCAGAGTTTGGCAAACTATTCCATTGCTTTGGAGCACATTTAGCCCTCAGTTTTGTAAGCATCATGAGCAGCTTCAGCTTTAGGCTTCAGGCTTTTGTACATGTAATTGGTATTTTATAAATAAATATGACAAATGGGATATATTTTATTAGCAATAAGTTACTGAAGTTTGTTATTGTGCAAAGGTATAGTTGTAGAGATACAGTTTTGCTTACTATTAAATATTCAAAGCCTGAGTTACATGGGATAGTTGGGATTTAAAGCATGGGAGTTTTTTTCTTCTTTGCTGGCTTTTACTGTAGGCCAAAGAAAGAACTTGGCAGTGTTTGTTTATCGTTTCTGGAATATGTCTAAACTTCCTAACGCACATGGTTTCCAGATGCTAAAATGAAGACACCTAGGGTTTGGGGTATTTATTTTTAATGATGGTGTTGGAACGAGTGACATTCAATCAATAAGCTACATTTCCTTTTTTCCAAGGTAGCTTTAAGAGTATTGTATAGGGAAGAGAACTGCAAATGTGAAAACTGCAGTTCGTATGAGAAACAATTGTCACAGCTCCTAATGCCAAGTGAAACAGACTAGAATAAGCAGAGCTGGAGCAAAATAGAAATTAAGGAGATGAAAAACGTGTGGACTCTGCCTTTAAGTCAGTAAGCAGTACTGTGACCCTTGTAAATATGAAATAACCTATAAAAGAGCTCATGTTGCAGCAACTATTTGGACAACTACATGGAATTAAGGTATTTGCATATCTCAAGAGGCTATTAATTTTTAAGATGTATGTTTTGCTCTGCTTGGAGGCATACATGCTGTCCTCAGCTGAGTGTTATTGTGCTGCATAATATTTGTCATGTTTGTTGGAAAAGTTTAATTGAGCAAGTTTTAGGCATGGATAAATATAAAATGTATTCTGCGATTAAGTTTTGGGTTTGTATTAGATACCAGCATTTTAAGTTCTAGACATAAAACTATGTAAAGCTCTCCAATGGCTCTTAAAGGAAACCACAGACTGTTCCTCAAGCTGGTTATACAAGGAGTTGCTCCAAGGGACTTGGTGCTGCAGCCCTTGAAGTCAATAGCTGAGCTCCCATAGATTTTTGTGGTGCAGGCACGGCGCGCTGTGCCTTGCACAGGAGCCAGCTGAAGTCAGCCCTCGTGCTCCATCAGACAGTTCAAAGGGAGCAAAGCTGTCATCATTGCTGGCAAGCCCAAGGGGTAACGCGAGGACAGGGCGAGGCTGCCAGAGCAGTTCCCGGCGCTGAACTCTCCCAGGTCACTCCTCCAGCACTCGCTCCAGTGAGGCACAAGCAGTGGCTGGGATGAGCACCCGTCAGCCTCCCGGGGCTCTGGCTGGTGGGCTCAGAACAGCACAGGCCTTCAGGGCTTGTGTGCTGGGAGCTGTGGGTTGTGCTTCCAAAAGCCAGCTTTTCTTATGTGATTATTCCATGCAAACTTCAGAAGTTTCAAGCATGTGGTTATGTGTTGGGGTGTGTGGACACCGTCGAACTGTTGTTGGCCAGAGAGTGCTGGTAGTGCAGATGTAGGGATGGTGATACCATTTCTGCAAGGTTTTGTACCTGTATTTGAGGTGAAAGCTCACCACGCGCTCTGTGCACACACACCACCTCAAAAGAAGCCCTGCTGAAAATTTACCTTTGCTGCTGTCGCACAAAGCGACTAAAAACCCAGCTCATGCATTTTCATTTAAATATAGTCTTTCTAGCCCATGTATTATTCAAAGGAACATTATCTTATGGAGAGTCGTATTATTCAACTGATTGCATTAAATGTTGGCATAAACCTTTAAGTTAAAGAAGCAGTTACTCTCCTCCACCATGTCTATGCTATCTAATCATTTATGAAAAAATGTGCGTGCGTGCGTGCGTGTGTGTGTGTGCACGCGCACGTGCCTGTGTGGGGAATATGTGATCTCAAAGTCCACGATAAATCTTGAAGCATTTACTAGTGGTTCTGTGATAGGCAGGCTCACTCAGAATATGCTTTTTCTTTGACAGTGCCATGTAGCAGTGCCTTGATTAATGTTATTACACTAAGGAATATAATAAAAAAATCCAGCGGAGCAAGAAAATTATTGTTACAATAAAAGCCATTCAAATGAACATGCTTATTAACATACCTCTCAATTGCACAGAGACTAAAAGACACAGAGTGTGTTCTCCTCTTCCACGTCGCTCTGCATATTTAGTCATTATGCTGCAGAGCTGTCGCGACTGCTGTCTCCTGGTTATGATTTTCAAATCCCAGTTGATGATTAATACCTTTGGCTCAGACAGTTGTAACAGGCCGGTGTTGTACCTGCATACATTTTCATGCTGCTCTGACAGCAGTGATGTGCACTGCAATGTGAAGGGGCAGGGAGGGTGGAAGGGAACTGTGAGAGAGGAAGAAAGAGGGTGTCATGCAAGAAATAATTTTTTCCATACGTTTTCCTGGTTTGTCAGGTCAGCACTCAAAACACACTAGAAAGCACCCAGGCTAGAAAGCACATCACATGAATGCCTTGCATTTCTGTAAGGCGTCTTATGCTGCCACCTTGTACTTACAAGCATCCTAAAGCCTTCTGTGAGGAGATAAAAAATCTAGGATTCATGGATAAAGGGCGTTCAGTGACCTCAGGTAAAAAGGAAGAGTGGACAAGGTACAGAATTTCATGCTTATTCTGCTGGAAACTGTGTCTTTGCCAGGGAATGATTGTTCCTGGGCTGACTGTGTAAGGTAACACAAAAGATGAAGAGAATATAGCATGTATGCCTTGTGGCAATGGCAAACTTAAATCTACAATACTACTGATGTATGCTCAAGGAACATACATGTAAACACAAGTAGGAAATGAGTATGTATTTATGAAAGTATTGCAGGATCCCTGATAGTCCTCATTCTGTTTTCTAGCACTGCTCTGGCTATCTCTTCTTTCTCCCACCTTCACCTGCTCTCCACATAGTCACCTTTCCTTTTGTTATTTTCTGTTCCGCTATAACATCCACCCATACCTTCACAAGTTCCCTTTTCCCTCAGTCCCAGTGCCTTTGAGCACTTTTGAGTCCCGTTTTTTTGAGCCCCGCTCTCAAAGCAGAAGCATTTTTAGTTTTTGTTCACAGATGGTTGTCCAGAACAAGCCTAATGCACACAAAAATCAGCTTGGAGAACCTGGATACGCAGCAGTGTGCAGTGTTATGCACGCTGGTGAACGCGCAATACCTGGCGCTTGTATTATTTATTATGTAAGTGTATCTGTGGAAAATACAATGTCAGCCCCTTTTGGGCTGGGATGCTGAGTGAGCTGGATATTTGCGAACAATGCCGCTGTGAGTCGAACCCTTCCCCTCTGTCGCCGAGGATGTTTGCTCAGATGGCAGCATTGTTTTGGTTCTGGCAGGGGCCGCAAGCGGGGAGCAGGAAGCGGCTGCACCCTGACGCTGTCATTTCCCCTGCGCATGGCTGCGCCCGCTGCCAGCTGCTCGCTGACGGCCGCACCGCACGGCCTCTGCTGCGGCCGCCTCTGCTGCTGACTCACGGCCGCTGAGCTTTCTGCGGCTGCCTGCTCCTTTGTGCTGCTCCCCGCAAGAGATAAGGTCGTCATAATTCAACAAATAATCGGAGGCTCTTTCGCAATCCTCTGCTCGGATTAGGGGATGCGTGTTCCCACTGAGTCAGTAAACGACGGCAGCCGGGAATGTCTCAGGTGGACGGTGGGGAGCTGGGCAGACCTCTGATGCAGAAGCTGCTTTTCCAGCAGGACGCGAAGGAGATCCTGGTAGACAGATGGCTGGCTGCCCGGTTTGCCATGCGTCCTTTCAGACCTCAGTCTCAGTTCCTCCCCCTGTAAAAGCATTCATTATGTTTTGTCACTCGATACATTAGTTTGTTTTAATGCACTGCAACCCTACATACATTTAGCAGTCTCTTTCTTCTTGTTTTATGGGGCTCCACTGTGCTTGGAAATGAATTAGACAATCTGAAAGGCTTGGCAGTTTCATTAGAGAAGGACGGTCCAATCCAAATTAGTGTAACTCATTTAAAATTGAAGTAAAATGTTTTAAGGAGAGTGATCTGATAAATATTGGCTTAAACTAATTGGATTTTCAATAGACAAATTACTGCATTTTTCTCATTACTTAGTGCTCTGTAAGGCTTTCACATAGTATGTGAGAGTTCAGTTCCCTGCTATGGAGTGGAGAAAGATGAGTGAAATCACTGACAGAAGATGCTTTCCAGGTCTTTGGAGGCTGGATGGCTCAGGGATACTGTGTGGCTCAGCCTTCCAGGCAGCTCAGCCTGTTAGGGAAGAGGTGCTGCCGTTTTCTGGTGACTTTCACACAGATTTGCTGATCCTCATGCTTGTTGTGCGTGTGAGATGATCTGCAGGCTGTCACTGAACTCTCCAAAAAAGTGCTCACCAGGATAAGCACAGCATAAAGCCCTCATGTTACTTGTAGAATAGTCTGGTCTTTGTTTGTTTGGGGTTTTTTTGAGGGTTTGGTTTTTGGTTTTGTTTCTGGATTTTTTGTTGTGTTGGGGTTTTTATTGTTGTTTTGTTGTATTTTTTGTTGTTTTTTGTTGTTGTTGTTGTTTAAAATAAGCAAAAGCAATGCTTATTTCTGCTTAATTTCCAGAGGACAGAAACCCGTGCGTGTCTTTCCAAAGTGAACTTCCATATTACAATAAACTATTGCTTACAACCAAAATGATCTAAATAAATATACAGTTGTTGCATTTTTTCTTTAAAAAGTATTCTTATCATCCCCATTTGAATAATAGAAAAGAGAAAAATAGAAATAGAAAAAAAGAAGGGATTCTTAGAACCTTACCTGATGTTGGGAGCACCATCATTTGATTCCTTCCAAAACATGTTTTCTGAAAAGAGCTGGCGTGCATTTATTTGATTCCCGGTACTTGTTCAATTCTCCTTTCTTGAATGGCAAAGCCAATGTTCTATGGAGAAAGGAGCTGCTCCTCGAAAAGATATTCAGTAAGGTTCAAGAACATGGAGCCTGAGAAGTGGAACACCTTGTTTCTTAGTACTGAAATGTTTGTATGAGCAGCAGCAGTAACAATGTCTTTAAGTATCTGTGTGGTAGGAAATGGCATGTGAATGCAATTAGATAATATTGACAGTCACAATGGTGGGTATGCAAATAATATCATGATATTTTTCTGTCTAACTTCCTGTCTGGGAAAAAGTAGAGATGAAAAGTGGGGTGGTGCTGTGAGGACCAGTGCTCCATTTATTTTTCTAGTGCAAAATAGCCTACAGCAAAGCATGTCTGTGGTATATGTGTTCTCTCAGTTTAGGAGAGTCAGTAGCTGTCTGCATGGCTAAGGCATACGGGTATGTATTTTTACAGGGCAGATTTGATGTATCTCATATGCAAACTTGGCCATCCCAGGTCCAGTATCCCAGCTGAAAATGGTTTCAGTCAGTGCACTGCATTTCCATGTGATTATGCTGGTGTGCTTATTTTTTGTTACCTTTTGAATAGATAATTTAAAATTGCTCTCTGTAGAGATGTTCTCTCTGCCTGTCTGCCTATCAATCTTTCTATCTGAATGCAGAAGTATTTGATTAGTGTATTTAAAGTAATAAAGATGTCAACAGTAGTGTCATATTGATTGATGTTAATTATAAGTCTTTAATGGCTTCTCTGGTTTGGCCACTCTCCTTGCAGATTGTGATTTTATGGTTAAAATAATGCCCTGCTGTCCATACACGTGGTCATAAATTGTGGTCTATCTTTCTTTAATGACTTTGCATGCAGTAGTATAATCCCAATAGCATACATTACCTTTGGTGAAAGGAAGGCAGTGACTTACATAGAGGTGATAGATGGATTTATAAGGACTAGCTAACGGACTGGCTGGGATCACACCAGAGGCGAAGCTGATTGTTCTGCTCGTACATTGCCATAAGCAGAAACAGTAGGCAGGCAGACTTGGATAAGTGATGATTTTCATTCAGTTCCTCTCTTTCCACTCCATATCATCAGTAAAAGTTAAAGAAAAGGCTGAGATGTGAATCAGTCTCATATCAAAAACCTAACTCCTTAGTAATTATGTAAAAAATCTGTAGGCATCTGGTGGCTATACTGAACAAAAAAGTAATGCAGATTCTTGCATTGTGGGCATTCTCCTTAAAGTAAAGAATGAATGCATGTTTCACCTTACAGAGGTGTATTGCTTCAGTGAGAAAAATGCTGCAGCTCTGACAGAGGTCTCACCATTTCTGGGGGAGTTTAATCATTTTACATGCATGTGAAAAGTGAAATATCAGGGGACTGTGCAGGGATGTGTTCAGGGATGCCCACATACATATGGATGTGTGCCACATTGCACATGTTCATTTTTAAGTAGCGATTCTGAAACACCACCTTATTGCTTCTATATCCATAATTGGCTCCGTGGAGCTCCAGCACAGCATGGAGAATCCCATCATGCTGTGTTCATACAGATAGGTGCACACAGAAGCCTTCAGAGTGATCTGTGCCCTACGGGGCCTGGGACATAAGTAGTGAACCGGGCTAAAAAGCTGAATGTTTACTTGCTGCTGAAAAGTTGGGAATAGAAGTTAATTTGGAAAAGATATGGCTACAGAAAGTAATTTCTTGGAGCCCTAATCCTGGCCTTTACTGCTTGGTAGCTCACTGTAGTTATACTGTGGTACATGATCGACGGCACAGAAGTCCAAGGAAATTAATAGTAGGGAATGGAGATTATTTTGTTTGGTTTTGTTATTTTTGCTGGATTAAGATGGGACTTATAAAATTACTGCTGAGCAGAACCATAGCACAGACAGTGGTAAAATATATGACAAAATTTTGAAGCATTTGAACTCTGTTGCTGGATGCAGTTTCCGTACTGCCTTCTGTGAGGAGATGCCTTATGCAGCTGCTGCTTGATGAGTTGCTTTCTAAATAAACCTGATTATTATTTGTTTATTAAGCTAGAAAGCTGTATCACTTTTCCACAGAACAGCGATATGGATATGCTTAGCAAGAAAGCCAACAAATAAAAAAAATATTCCCCCAAGCTCAGGCTAGAGCAGGATAGCAGCATTTGCATAATGGGCTTTTAGTCACTTGCAACCAAATTTAACTAGTATTAATTTTTCTGACTCTGACAAAGCAGTGGTATTCCTTTGCCATATTGTGAAGTGTATGCTTCCAGAAGTCACATCAGCTGGACAGCATCTGGGTGGCTGATGAGCTGGGCAGACAGCTATACTTGCAGCTTTGGAGTTACTTTTGGTTCTGTCATCAGAGACCCTGTTGGTGGGTGTCTGCAGCACATTGCCCATGTGAATGTTTTGAGTTGGTTTTGTTTTGGGGTGGCGGTGTGTTTAAGTTGGTTCTTTTGATGTTGGTTTTTGTTTTTTTATGGTTTTGTTTTCTTTTTTTTTATTTTATTTATTCTGTAATTGATCAGAATTATTACCTCTGCAGTGTGTGCTGGCGTTGGAAGCTTTCCCCCAGGTCCTCAAAGGGCAGCGTTCCTTCGTCCCAGCCCCTTCTCTTTTTTGTTTACAATAAATTAGCAGTAGTTCCTGTGTTGGAGATGAAATTAGAAAATAAAAAAAACAACAAAACACCACAAAAAACCCAACCCTGAGGCTTCACTTTAAAAATGCAGTTTAATTCTCCACAGCTTTCAGAAGCATTTCTGTAGCATGCTACTAATTAAGATAAGGTTATCATTTTAAGTTATACCAGGAATGCAATTAGAGCTCTTACTAAGAACTGTAGCAATCAATTTTGTACAAATTATTCAGACCTGGTAAGGTAGAATGCAGTTTTAATAGGACAAGAGAACACACTGTGGTTTTATTAAATATAATATAGATTTAAATTGCTGCTGAATGTTGTACTGCTGTGCATTCACCAGGAATTCATGTATCCCTTTCTAAAATCTTATCTCAGATAGGATTAATTCAAGCATTTTTTTCTCTCATTTTCCATGTACATTTTCTACTGATTTTTGATTTTGAAAAAGAGACATTTAAATGAATGTACTGTGGAAATTGGTGCAAAGAAGTATTTGGTATGCTTACCAAATAAAAAGTTGACATGTACAAATAGGTACAAGTCAATGTCAGATGGCAATTTATGACCTTTGTATTTTGTATGTATTTTCTGCAGATACTGTACACAGGGGATCAAATTAATCCCCAGTTCAGGTAAGGTAAAAAAACAGTGGGCAGGTGAGTGGGCTCTATTCCCACCAAGCCCCCTATGCACTAAACAGGCTGAGATGTTTCCACATCCTTGAACTTCGGCCAAAACCCAAAAAAAAAAAAAAAAAAAAAAAAGGTGTGTTGATGGAAGACTAAACTTACCCATTTTCACCTTTTTTTGTTTATCATTAAGATATACCTGTTTCTGAGAAATAGTGTGCACCATGGACATGCAAACTGTAAAAGTATGCTGTTCTGGAAGGACTTCACAGTGTTGTGCAAACAATGTGGTGTTTTTATCTCTGCACTGTGTCCTTCTGGCTCTGTTTTCCAACAGAGAATGCTTGTCCTTTATGTTTTCCTGAAGCATTTTCATCTTTAACATAATCACTTCTTCTTATCTTGCTCTGGTTGCCTCTTTCTTTTGTAGCTGTGCAAACTTGTATTCCTTGAGTTATACTCATGTTTTATGGATGCCCTTTACTACATTTGTAAAAGTGGACAGCATTAAACTGCAGTTAATCTTGAGTGTCCGTGTGGACTTAATCAATAATTTAAAAGTTCAAACATTAAAACAACGACTGCTTAAGTGTGCTTAAAAACTCAGCAAATTCAGAAGAAAGCTTTATCTAAAAGGAAACAGAACACATGAAATGTGGGTGAACTCACATTCCACCAGCCTTAATTCTCTGATATAACAACTTAGTGATCTATGAATAAAATTGTCTGTAAATAAAGATTAGAGAGAAAGTATTTGTAGAAACGCATTAGATTATTTCTTGTTTCACCTTTTTTCAAAGAGATGTTAAGATGGTTATTTTTTTATTTTAGATGTCTTTTATAAAAGAAAATTTTCCTTAGGATTTGTCACTTGGTTTCTCTTTAATGCATTCTAGAACTTTTTCAGTGGGAATTGTAGTCTTCTACAGGGTGGGAAATGAATACCACTAACTTCTGCCTCCAGCAGTTTTGCATGAGGCAGTCCATTTCAAAAAGCAATGTCTAATTAATTCTTTGCTAAAATCTTCAGCATGTGGACCAAGAAGAAACATATTCAGATGTCTGTGTTAATTTGAGTCACAGTACTGTGCTTCCCAGAGCCCCTGTTGCCTACAATTTTTAATTATCTGAGCTGTACTTACCAGGCCCACCATCCTGGAGGTAAGGCATTACTTCACTTCATGTTAGCATGGATGATGCAGATAGTGCTCCTTAGTTTTGGGGATGGTTTTCCTTTCAAATGCAGCCATAATCCAGGGGAGCAAAAACTGCTTTTTAATCAGACATCTTGTTAGGTTTGAAGGAATAATGCAAGAAAACAGTAGTCATTGTGGTTTTGCATTTAATTTTTTACCGGCATGTGTCGTGGTTTAACCTGAGTGGGAACTAAGCATCATATCCTTCTCCTCCTCTGAAGAAGAGGGTCTGTGATGTTGCTACTCATTTTAAGGGGAAAGCCTTTGTTTTCATTTTGCTAGCACGGGAAGCTGGGACAGGGAAGTAGAGCTCTTTGGGGCTGAAAAAGTGTCACTGGTCAAGCAAAGGCCGCTGAAACAGCACAGGTGAAAATCTGTGATACCTGCACTCGTGTCCATCTATATTGTATCTATAAGTTTGACAGTTAATGATTGCAGCTTATGGCCAGACTCTGTAACAGAAGTACTCATTTTAAGTTGGTTATCCTAGCAAATAGAATTGGTGTTAGGGGAGCGTGGTCCAGCTGAGAGCTGATCTGCAGGATGGCCTGTTGCAGGCACAGCAAATGCAAACATGTCTCTCATTCTCCCCATTTGTTTAAAAATAGCAGGGGTTTGGTTTTGTTTTATTTTCAGGACAGGTTTTTTTGTTGTTGTTGTTTGTGGGGTTTTTTTGTTGTTTCTGTTTGGGTTGGTTTTGGGTTTTCAATGCTTTAAAAGTGTAATTCTAGAAAAGAAAAGAACATATTGTTACTCCTTTTGAGACTAGTCTGTCTCTTGTCTGACTGGTAACTCTGTCAAGAATTTAATGTTTGGAAAATATTTTCATGTTGCAGGCAAATACCCCTTCATGTCCAAAAAGTTGGAACAAGGTAGTATTTTTCTCAAAAAAAAAATTGTGTTTGCACACAGTGCATCAGCAGCTTTGCAGTCGCTCTCAATATAAATGAAAAGGCTGTAGCATTGCATGTATCGAGATGTTTTGATGCTCTATGTGAAATTCAAATCCATTTAAGTCTGATGAAGGTTTTTGTTGATTTAAGGAGAGCAAAGGCAGCAGGTTAATTGAGTATGCTTTGTTGGAGGAGTACATCCAGAAATCGGTGTCTTTTTAATTTAGGTAATGGGGTGAAGATAGTTGGTTTAAGAAGGCATAGTTTAGGGGGAAAAAACACTCCTGCTTTCATGGAGATGGTTCTCTGTAGGTTGAGGGCAGAAAGGTGTAATTTAGGATTTGTGGCAGTTAGATAATCACTGACACTAGTAATGAATAAAGCAAAGGACACACTAAGGTGCTGTTATGTTGTTTTCATTTCATTCTTAGTCTTATTCAGGCTTATTCAGAGAAGGTTCATTAGCAGTAGTATAAGGCCTGGTTAGTGCAACTGTAAGCTTACAGGTGAAGGTTATTTTGGCATCCACAGAGGTAAAAGAATTTGTATTTACAGAAGGAATTCCTCTCTGCTAGATTGGAGGAGGGTCGGCCTTCATTAGCCATGAAACATACATGGACTGATAGCATGAGTGGGTGTCAACTTCATTTATTGTTAAACTTAAGAGTAAATTGTTAAGTTGGTTAAAATGCCTTTAACAACATCTCTAAATATTTAACATATTAAGTATTTAACAGTACTTAAATAGTGGAGCACAGCCTGTTGGTTGGGTCCAAATCTGATGAATAGCAAGTTTTTCTAGTCTGGAGTCGTGTTTTCATAGATCATGTTTCGCTGTCAACAGGTTTTGTTTTGAGATATTTTGAAATGCTTGAAAGCACAGAATGAGATGCTAATGATGAGCAAAAACAAATATTCCAAAGCTGAATCTAGTAATGGTTGTCAGAATCAGAGGGACTGAATCAACTTTTAAATGCCAATTGAGCGCAGAGACATTTTCAAATGACTTCTTGGGATTAGATGTAAGACCAGGAAACATTCAACCTGTTGGCCATAATTATTTTTAGAGCTCCTCAAAGTTTTTCACAATTTCTATACAGTTAAACATGTCTGCAGTTCACAGATTAATAACGTGCATCTGAGGCTTTTATGTTGTTCAGTCAGAATAACATCTGTAGTCCTGCCTCAGAAAAGGGTCTTTACCAGGAAAGATCAGGGAAATACGTGCTTCTGTTTTCCTGAAGACAGTAGAATGTAAGCAGGGACTTAGTACATGAGCTTAAATAGGTCTAATTTTAGGGCTGTTGAATAAATTTGCTTTTCTTCAGTTTGTTCTTTGGACTTTGTCTTTATTTCTGATAATAATCAGGCTTCTAACCTTCTTTCCTAAGCTCTGCTGTTACTTTGCTTTTTTTTTTTCCCATGCCCCTGCCAGGAGCCTTTAGTTCTGTCATGAATACTGCTTGGTTAGCACAGTAGCAGATGAGATGGCCTGCAAACATTTGTTAAGGTAATCGAAAGATTAAGGTTTATAGGTCAACAGAAATATGCACCCAGTTACTTCTGTGTCCCAAATAATGACCTGAATTACACCATTTATGATATTGCAAACACAGTTAAGTTAGAAGAACCTTTGTAAGGTTTTGGGCACAAACACTTAAATGTGAGAAACACCAGCAGTGAAATTGTTCCTCAGTAATGTGGACATTTGTTAAGAGTCTCCACCTGTTTACAGTATTCAGTTTTGGATGCACTATGCTGTAGTAACAAGACAATTTCTACAGGCTTCAATTGTGATTGTAAATACTCATCTGCAGAACCTCAGCTTGGGGCCCTGAAGATGAAAAGAAACGTGTAGAACTTGTATATAATAAGCTAATGTTATAAACCTCACACAAGGGCAGAAGGGGGTGAATTATGTCCACTAAAATAATATTTAGAAGTTCAGACGTAAAAAAAAAGAAATTATAGCATTAGTAAATTTGAGTTCAAGCCTGAGGAAAAGCAAAAAGCAACAACCTGATGAACAAAATATGTGGTTATAAAGTTATAAATTCTAGCAACAATTCTTGGAAGTGGTAATGTTGTACAATGAAAATATCAATAAAAATGTTATGGTCTGGGGAGAAGGACTCTTCTTAGAAATGTCTAGTCTTCTTTTACTCGACATTTATAGGATGAGGTAAAATAAAACCAAGTAGAGATGGGAATGAGGCTTGACAGTGTCAAAAGTAACGGTTAAAAAGTGAGTGAGAGGCAATGTTAATATTAAGTGATGCTACTGGCTCTTCACCCTAATCTTTACTCACCATTTCAGCCAAATACACACATTTCACTTATATATATTTATTGGTGTGTATTGTATGTATAAGTATATATGAAAACAGATATATATACAAAAATTATATATTTATATAGATATATGTATTAAAAAACAGTGTGTGAGGTTATATTTGCATGTATTCATTGTACTGCCCAAACAGCTGAGGGACAAGAGCATCAACCAGGGTTTGAATGTGTGGTTATTCTCACTTCAGCGTTATGCTTTTGGTTTCTGGAAGCAGTCTGTCGCACTTGCAGTTTGGTCCTTGACGTTCTATCACTTTTGGAGATGTGCCATACAATCTTTGTTTGCAGTAACAAGCATGGAAAAACTGACTTCCTGACAGTAATGCTGAAGTCTTAAGTTGAAACCACTCACAGGTGAAAAAACATGGCTCTTCCACTTTGAACTTGTAACGTGTTTGATGTAAAATACCCATCTAAAAACTGGGCAGCCAAGGAAAGGAAACCAGTCTTTTGCCCAAGACCAAATATTAACTGCCTTGTCAGCAGTTTCACTAAGGAGTTAGTTGTAATGTTTTCTGTGTGTTTTTCCTTGAGGAGTGTAAAATTTTAAATTACCCCCCACCCTTCTCCTTCCTCCAAAATTGGTTATTAAATTTTTATATAGGTATGATATTAATTGACTGAGCAGGTCATGGACTTGTAGGTGTTGCAGGTGCAACTCTGATCTCCACGTAACCTCTTCATCACACAGCTTTCTCACAGGCAGGTAAAACACATTGGGGTTTGTAGGTTGCTTTGTATGAATCACGGAATCATTGACTGGTTTCGGCAGGAAGGGATCTTGATCATCTAGTTCCAACCCCCCGTGCCATGGGCAGCAACACCTTCCACTAGACTGGGCCACTCAGGGCCCCATCCAACCTGGCCTTGAACACCTTCAGGGATGAGGCATCCACAGCTTCTCTGGCCATCGTGTTCCAGTGCCTCACCACCCTCACAGTGAAGAGCTGATAGACTGCACAACTTCCTCCTTTCCTGAAATTTGCATCACTTTTCCTAGTGTTCTATGTTCATTAACCCAATACTAATGACTATGAGACTTTTTAAGGAAATTAGGGTATTTGCATGAGGAACTTTTGTGTTCAGATTAGATTCCCTTCTTGAAGTGCTGGTTTGCTAAACAAAACAACACTTGGGTTTTGGAGTCAAAATCAAGGTCTTGATGCATCATGAATGCAAATCTATTGGAAGATTTATGACAGTTCAGTGGTCATGTTTTTGGTGATGTAGCTTAAGTGATGTGTTTTGTAGCAATTAAATATTCCAGAATTATGTCATAGTAGTGTTATTTTACGCTTTAAAGAAAATAAAAGGGAATTATAAGATCACTGGAAATTCAATGACAAGTGAGTTAGTGAAGCATTCCTACTTTACTACAAGTTGTACATTGTAACACATGCTTCCAAATACTTTTTTCAAATGTTATTTTATTTTTACATCATTACAATAATTATGGTCCTCTACATTAACTTATGTCCCAGCCTGTTTTACACTGGCATATACATTATGCCAGTTGCTTTTGAACTGTGAGAAGAGTTTGGCCCCAGGACTAACTTACCTGTTGGAATCAGTTTTTAGTAAGTTAGAAGAATAGTGGAAATATTAACCTTACGAAACTTTCACAAATGCAGACAAAATTGTATATTTTTCAGTGTTTATCATTTAGTTGCTTTTACATCAATGTATCACGTTCTGCTCAGTTAATTGCCCTATTTCTGCTTCTGTCCAGGACTGCTGCTGAAGTCTTTTTTCTCACACAGTTTGCAGAGTTCCAACAGGACAAGGCTTAAGTTATTTAGACTCAGTCCTTTAAATTATGTAGGCATTTTCTAGCATACGACAATCAAACCTGGGTGAATATAGAGAAAACATCACTCAAATTTTAAAGATAGCATTTGTACTCACACTGGAAACAGGTTCTCAAATATGATTAAAGAGCTGACAAATACAAGCATGTGTGGCCAGTGGTGAAATACCTGAAACTTTGAGAGGGTAATTGCAGTAAACTGTCCATCACACATCCATAGAAAATCAAATAAATGTGGGAAATTTTTCCAAGAGTAGTATTGAATAATCAGTGAATTTAAATAAATTATTCTGGTTTCAGATGACTGCAAGAGAGAAGTGCAGAACTGTGGTGCTTTACCAGTTTCTTGTCATGAACATCTCTGTGCTGAAAATACAGAAACACCATTTTCTTATTCTTTTTACATGCATTGACTTAGATGGTCTAGGCAGATTCTGGTGTATTTTACTGAAAATTCTACTAAAAAGGTGGAATCGTGGTTATTTTTTAACTGTTTGGAAAACTAAAGCATGTCTTTTTTATGAGGAGGTAGTTAGATCTCCATTCCAGGTACCCTACAGCTTAGCAAGGACATGCCAGAAGATGGCTTTGAAGAAGCCCATCAAGTAGCAAAGAAGTTTAGCTGTGGCCACACAAAACCCCTCAGAGGTTATCTTACCTTACTGAAGAGGTACAGTGGAGAGAAGGTTCTTCTGGGACTTGAGCTCTCAGATGACATTGACCTAAGTGTCTCCAAACTATGGCAGTGTGTGTCTAGCCATACCCTTTGGTCACTGAACTTCTGCTGGTATTTTATATGACGTGTAGGGCTCTTCATGCCCTGGCCAGTAGCCAGGACAGCTCTGTACTTAGACCCATGTGCAGCTTTGTGGTTTTCCCTCACTGACATGTGTTTGTTTTGATTTGAGTCCATAAGATTTGCACGCTTGAGGTTCGCTTTGAGGTTTCAAGTTCAGTGAAACGTCAAGTTTTGCCTGGCTTTTGGGTTGAAACCTCAAGCCTAATGATAACTCTTTCTCCATCTGCAGATTACAGAGGGAAAGGTCATTGAAAATGGAACCCCAAAGCCTGATTCTTGCTGAGAACCATCAAGTATTCAACTGGACCATTCCTTGTGATTATATGTTCCAATCAAATTAGCAACTCCACATTTTACTGATACACAGAAGTGTACTAGTGGCATTCTGCTCTAATTGAAACCATAGCCTTTCTCCAAGTTTCTGCTATTTATCAGTTCCTACTTCCTAGATGGCTTTGTTTAGTGCTACACAGGGGTGGCAACTTTTGGCTATAATAGGGAAAAACTTAAATTTATGGTTGGTTCTCTTTTTTCTACCCAGGCTCTGCAGTGATTGTGCTATGCTTAACCAAAGTGAAGTTCTGCTTCCTTTGACTTCAGGGCGTAAGACCCAAAGTGGAACTCTTCCCAAAAGGAAAAGCTGAAAAAATAAAGGTTTCATTTTCCACACAAGAAATTTTGTTTTCGGTGATGTTCAGTACATCATGCTTGCTGGGATCCATGTTTCATTGGAGTACTTTACCAGGCAGAAAATTAGCCATAAAAAGAAGTACTTGGTTCAAAAGCATCTGAAAATTACTCCACAAAATTCAGTAGCCTTTAAACCCTCAGGAATTAAGATTATTTTGGGCTCTCTGTATATTGCTCTAATTCTTCATGTTCATCTAGAGTCTACCCAGCTTCTGAATCTTTGTTCTGAAGCTTGTCCCCTGTGGACAATTACATCAAATTCGAGATAGGTTAGTGTGTCCCTGAGGCAGCACAAATCTGCGCTAATATGGAGCAGGATTTGCGCTTACATTTTTGAGAACAGGTCTTCGAATCCTGGCACGAAATTAGGCTTGGGAAAATTTTTATTGATGACTTGTCAAGGCAGCATCCAGTTCTTTTCAGCCTAAAAGCTTTCATGTGAACATAAGCAGTACTGATCTCAACCTGAAATTCTTACCTGTACCCTCAGCTGTTCTGTTTGGACAGCTTCCAAGTTCTTCATTCTCTGGAGGGGGAGAAGATATGCTCTGGAGCTAAACTGAGAAAGTCATATTAGACAGGTTAATTTAGGGTCTGCCAGTGAATTACTTTGAGAGCTAACAACATCTAACAGAGTAAAGTACCTATGTTAGAGATTTGAAGAGAGAAGAAAGGTAGTTACCCATGCTGTTAACAAAGAACTTAGTGGGGAGTTTTTCTGAAGTGTAAGAATCAGATCTGCAAGCACTATGTGCATAAGGCTGTCTCTCACATACAGCCTTTCTTCATCTAAACCTTTTTACATTTCTGAGGGAATTATGACTGGTCTTTCTCTTTGCAATTTTTGCTTCTTCCCCTTCCTCCCTCTTCACTGACACCTAACATGGCAGAATATCCCTGGATCTTCCTTAAAGTTACATACATTGTGTACTTGTGTAGGAGGTTTTTCACAAGATTGTGGTTATACTTAAGGGCCCCTTTTTCCAGGTCTGATTGAAAAATATGTCTTGTTTATTCTGAATAAACCAAAATCCTCCAGATACCATGTTGGTTCAGGCCTAATTCTGACTTCTGAGTGTGGTTCAGGTTTCATATGCAAGTGATCTTTGGGTTTTCTCCTATTTCTCATGGGTAACACGTGGTAGAACACTGGAATTGTTATCAGGGTGTTCACTAGCATTTTAGTGAACATTTGGTTAATAGTTGAAATGGAAGCCTCTGGAGATTAAATGATAATCAGGTGGTAACAATTTGGAGGTACTACTGATTTGAGCTGAGCTTGGTTATATTCATATGAAAAGTCTCTTCACTCCTTGGCACCCTCCCTTGTGTTTTCAGTGGCAGATCTAGGAAAATGTACGCAATTCAGCAGTGCAGTGAAGGCTCCTTATGTAAGAAATACAGAATGAGCATTTATTTCCCACACATTTATTTTCCCTGGGAGGGAGGTCAGCACTGGAAGAGGTTATGGAATCTCCATCTCTGAAAGTTTTCAGGATGAAGTTGCATCTGACCTGATGTAGTGTTAATGATATCCAGGGGTTTCATTAACTTACCTCCAGATGACCCTTCCAACATATCTCTGATTCTAAGTCAGAATAGATAAATGAGCTACTGATATCAAGTGGGAAAGATCAGCAACTCACGGAGTCACGAACTGCTGCAGTTCTGTCTTAGAAACTAATGAGAACAGACTAGAAGCCATTCAGAGCCACGCTGTTAAAATCGTCACAGGTTAAAAACAGTGGGACTGGTCACCAGGACAGCTCCTCTCATCTTGTAATCCAAAGCCTTGAAGATACATATTTTGCTGCAGTCAATTCCTTCCTCAGCAATGTTTATATTTGGACCGAGAAAGTCATCCATAACCCGGATTCTCCATATTAGCTGACATTGCATCTGAAAGTACAGTATTATATTGCTTAGCTACAGTCAGAGTTTGGGTGTACCTCTACTGTTTTCCATCAAAGACTTGCCAGTGCTGAAATTATTAACCCCACGGGTGAACACGCGCTTGGATGAATGTGGTAATCTTGTGATTTCTGTACATGCAGTCCTGTGCCTTTCCTGAACACTAGCAGCGTGCTGAGGCTGAATGCTACTACTGGATTTTACGTGGAATTTGGGCAACTCCTAGGTGCAGCCCATTGCAAAACCTCTTTCTGAGAGGAGCCAATGAGAGCAAGCTACAACTGCCTTGTGCAAATTTTTACAATCTGCTACTGCGTGAACAGTTGGGAAGGTTGAAATCAGCACAAAAGAGCACTCGGGTTTTGCTCCGATTGCGCTTCCCTGTGTAAGGGCTAAGCATGACTCTTCTGGGGGAATTCTGTGCTTGATCTCCATTATGTAACTTCACAGATTGCAATGGGATCCTGTGCAAAGCAGCTGTGTGGATTCACGGCAGCTCTCCTTGTATTTCCCCGACACCGTGTACAGTTTCAGTGTAAAGAGCCAGGGAGTGCAGCGTTGCGAGGTGGTGCCCAGCTTTTGCAAACAAAGGGGATGGAAGACTCTCTGCCACCTGCTCTGTCACTTGAACAAATGTTAGGCATAAAACAAGCTGCAAACCGCTAACTGTTTGTTGGATGGTAACTTTGTGAGCAGCAATTCCATCGATCATCAAGGTCAGCTTTTTTGCTTTTGTTTCTCGAGCAAACCAGTCACTCGGTTCCATGCTCCTATAGGCAAGATGGTAAAGCAGCTAAGGGTGTTAACTGCTTGGTGCCCTGACAGTAAACAACATTGCAGAGATGCACGCTCTCATTCGGGGGCTCCCAGAGGTGTCCAGATGTTTCTGCGTTTAAGAGGGTGGCACAACACCTCTGCAGGAGTTGGCAGGCAAGAATGTTTGCTTCTTGGCTTGGACTGAAAGCTTTTGAGTCAGCAGTGTGAGGAAAAGGTTGCCACTGTGCGCAAACCATAGAGAGACCTGTTGTGTCCATACATGAGGAAAAAACTCTCCTGCTCATTTTTCCTGATTATTTTGTGGACAGTGCATTTACTAAAATTACCAGCTAAGGAAACGGTGAATGCTTCTGTGTTTCTTGCTGTAGTTGCTCATTGAGTGTGGGGCTGAGTGGGAAAAGGAGTGGTCTTGGCAAACAGCTTATTAGTCTCAAATAAATTATTCAGCACGCGGGTTTGGATACAGATTGCAGGGAACGATAATGGAGATGGTTTTCTGAGTCTGCTCATGTTAGGAAGACATGGAGTATGCTTTTCAGGAATTCACTTAAGTGCAATCAGTTTAGAATAGCGTAGACTGGAAGTAATATTGCTGCCATCCAGCTAGTGTCTGTGGAACAGCATTCTCCTGCCTCCTGAAGCATTGGCATTGAGGATGGATAGAAATGGAGATATTTATATTTTGGGCTGCTTCTTTTTTTTTTT
>VZTE01005812.1:693995-739874 GCA_013397775.1 Eulacestoma nigropectus | reverse complement strand
TTTTTTAAAGGGAAATTCTTTCTAACCACTAGAGAGGGGCATGTTTCGGTTGAGATATTCCCCCCCCCGAGTGAAACAGTGGACCACATCAGCATCCGATTTGGGTGCGTCATGTGGTTTCTCATGTGATGCTGGTCTCACTGCGCTTTGGAGAGTGAGCCTTTGTGACTCCGCACTCTTGGACAGTAGCATCCAGCAACATAGGATACTTTGGGGAGGGAAAGGAAAAGAGACAGCCTCTCAGAAAACCCCGAAAGCCCAGATAAATAAAGTTCCGACAATTTGTTATTGTTTCTTCTTAACTGTTTTGGCTTTTATTTTTAATTCTGGGTCTTCCCTTTTCTCCGTTCATGCAGGCATAAAGCTGCACCGTTTGGAAGAAGCAAGACTGTCTTTCCTCACAGCTATGATGCTGCACCGCTATCGACAGAGCCTGCTTTTCCCCCCATTTACCTGGGCGGCTGCTGCTCTTTCTGCTGCTGCTGGGGCTGCTGCAGTCTTGCTGCCTGCGCTTCACCCTGGCTTGGCTGACTTGAAACTCTCTCGTCTGCACATTGCTAAGGAAGAAGAGCGATGGAGCCGCGTATTTTTTTTACTGGTTCTGGAAGCCAAGGGTTGCATTATGTGATGATTTTGGGGTTTTCTTTGGCGAGGGGGAGGGAGGAGAAAGGAAGGGTGTTAATCTAGGGTAGGGTGGGTGAAAGCTTAAAGAAATATTATGTAAAGTAATCCAGTGCTCGACAAGGGCATCAGCAACAAGAATCCAGCCTCTGCTGCTCCAGAGGATTAAAATGGGGAAGTCACAGTGCTGCAGTCGGGTTTCACCTCAGTGTTGCGCTGGAGATGGATAAATAAGGTATCGGTTGCATCTGCCTGTTAAGGCAAAGCCAGGGGAGAAGGAGAGAGTGAGCGAATGCAAATGCAAAGGAAGAAGAAATGCTACGTGCCGTTTGTCTGATTCTGTGGATTCTCACTGCAGAGAGGATGGCTTGATTAACAAAGCAATGTATGGACGGGGGGACTGTAAATCGTAGCTTGAGCACTCCTGGTGCTGTCAGGGAGTGAACTGATGAGTTAGGTGGCTGCAGGAATATCCCCAGGGAAAACAGCAGCCTCGCACTCTGTGTGTATATCTGTTATGTGCTTTTGTGTGTGTGTGAACATGTATAGGAATGAAAAAAGACATTTCTGACCAATTTACGGAGGACTTTGTTTGTCGAATTGCTGGGTCAGACTTGATTGCAGCTTGTATTTTCGGCTCTAGCTCTACACCCATTTCCTGACTGAGGTGGCACTTTGTGAAAACAGATGGTAGGCAGTATTCTTTTAAGAAATGTGAAAGCAGATCCTTTCCGCTTAACACCTTGAAGCACTGAGTCTTCTGCACTGTGCTGAGAGAAACTGTGGGGTTTCGTTTTCTCCATCTTAAAATCTCTATAAACACAGCTGTATTCAGTATAGTGAAAAATTCTATACTGTAAATAGAAATGTGATCAATCTAATCAAAATAAATGCATCCCAGATGACTTCTAGACCAGCTGGCTACCACAGTCATCAGATGACTAAATCCTCAACTGAGCATTTATATTCAGCGTTGCATCTTTTTTGTTTTCCCTNGTTTTACTGTTTCATTTTTTTTTTTTTCTTTTTTTTTTTTTTTTTTTTTTTTTTTTTAGATTTTCAAAATCAGCCTCTAATTGCAAAGGATTCTTCACATATTGAGAAAAGACAGTGCTTGCATTTGGCAGTTGATTTCTGTGAAATGTACCTGGGTGTATTTTATATTGCAGATCCTGGTTGGGGTGGTTTTAGAGCTGGTAGACCTGTCACAGTACAGGCGTATTTCATTTGGTAGGTAGCTCAGCTTGGCCATATCTGACCAATGCAGAAACAGGGGAAACAAGCGCTGCACTCAGCTAGCAGGGCTTGGCAGGGATTCTAGCATCTGCCTACCGAGAAAGAAGGGGTTTTTTCCATTTCTTTTTTCCCTTTTATACAATGCCATAGACCATAATGTCATCCTAAAATGTGTATGAGGGGATTTCCCAATAGTCATGGTGAGCTACCCTGCAAGATGCCTGTCTGGTCCTTCCACTATTTGTTCCCCAGCCTACAAAGGTAGCCCTCTGTGTTGAATTGTATTTAGCCAGCTGTTGGATAACATTCTTGTGCTGGGGGCTAAGGAGTCTTATTAGTCCCAAACTGTAGTTTTCTGTTTGCTTAAAGAAAAATAACTTCAGCAATACAGCAGGCTCTGCAAAGGAGTTTATGCTACTCCTATACCTTTCTGAATCTGTTGTATGCTTCTAACTCAGGCAGTTTAAAGCAAGCAAGGAGGGAGGAGGAGAGACTCTGAACTTACAGCTTCAAAGCTGCGGAGACGGGCAAAATGTCAGCAGCTTGTAATTAGGAGCCCACGGTTACGTCAGTGACTGTATCTCTCCAAGAATAGCTATGTGATGTGTGCCACAAAGCAAAGGAAGACTCTCATAACCTGGTTAACAAGCCTGGCTTAAACAAGAAAGAGCAAAATGGATTAATGAATCTGCTGTGTTCCTAAATCAGATGTGGATGGATTACATGCACAAGGTTTGCTGAATTCTGCAGCAGTGAAGACTGAATTATGGTACACATTCACCAGAAGTGCAAATCCTTCAGGAAAACATGCAGATGAACAGTCCATCCTTGAAAATGTCTTTCCTAGCTCCATCCTGTACAGGCAGCTGCATGACATGGAGGCATGCTCTGAAGGAAGAGACCGCCGAGCTGCACAGAGGTGTTTAAAAGGAAGGGTGCAATTAAACACAAGCAAGCCTGCTGAAATTCTGTTCTGGCATTACAGATTTGATACTGAAATACCACCCCAGAGGAAACCGGCTGGGCTCTGGTGTGGTTTATATTAAGGCTTCTCTGGTTAAGAGCAAGGGGGGAGGGACAGGGTTTCCTGCAGCATCTTGCAGCCATGCAGAAGTCCCCAGGGCTGTGGGAAGCAGGAGGGATGGACGTGCTCTTAAAGACACATGCCCAGATCCCGCCAAGGGGCTTTCTGACCTCTGCAATTATTTTTAGGTCTGTGAAGGCAACTCGGCAGAGCTTAAGCAGTGAGATTGCAGGGGGTGTTTAATCCGCTGCGACTGGCCTTTCTCTGTGTCATGGCTGGGAGATGTTTATAGGGCTTTTATCAATACCCCTCCACCACATCCAGCGTGCATGTCTGTCACTGTTCCCAAAGACCAGTTACTGGAGGTCTGGTGTGGTTCCCTGCTCCCAGCAGAAGTCACTTGCAGTTCAGCTCTGTTGTAGTTGCTCTTTAATTTACCAGGATAGATAGATTGTATTATGCAAACAGTGGGGGTGGGTGGTTTTTGGTTTGGTTTTGGTTTGGGGTTTGTTTTTTTTTTTTTTTTTGACTGTGAACACAAATTTGTAGGAGGAGGTGACTCTATATATTAAACCAATAGCTCTTTGAATTGTGTGTAGTATAATTTAAATATACTTACTTTAATTAATAGAAGGTTACAAAAGCTGGCATTGTCTGGGGCTGTTTAATTTACATCTTAGGTTTAGTCAATGAGCATAACCTGCCTGATTAGAACAGTGTATTCTGCACAGCCAACAGGGTGGAAGGCATTATTTTGTTTGTGTTAGTTCAAACAGCTGGTCATTAATGCAGGCCCCATCTCCAGAGTGAAGTGCTAGTGGACATGAATGGCTGCCTGATTAATGCTGCCCCTCGACGGGTCCTTCATCCAGCAGCGATGCTTGCAGCAGAATAATGCAGCGGGATTTGATTGCGCTCTAACAGGGTAGTGTGTCATTGTGTCACCGAGAGATCGAGGTTATTATGGGGTAGGGCAGACAGACGGGACAGTGGGGTTACTAGACCGTGGCATTTTTAGAAATGCAGGGCTGACCTACTTAGAGTTATTCTTGCTGGCTGGCAGCTGCCTGGTGCGGGGCTCCCCCGGATAGGCTGTGGCTGTTGCTAGGGGGAATTAGCATGAATTTTTCCACATACAGACTCAGTGATTGAATGATAAAAGCTGACTGGAATTAAAGAGATTCGGTTCAGTATTATGCAGATTTATCTCCCTCGTTTTTTTTCTCTGTCAAATGCATAAAAAGGAGCAGAAAACAGTTTGTTTCCATTTATTTTTGACCTAGTTTTTTTTCCAGGGGAGGGCAGAAGTGTTGTGAATTTTTGGTCATAATTTAATATTTAGGCATATATAATATGATAGTGGGCATGCATCTTTAATGTATGGAAGATTAAAATGCTGCCTCTCTGGAAGGGAATGAAATGAATATATTTTGTGTTCTGGTCAGGCTGCTGCCTCTTTCTATTTGAAGCCATGTCAGATTCCTTCATTTGGAAAGGGGAAACGTATAGCAGGATTTATTTTATTTATTGCATAACATTACTCTTAGCTATTTTTAGCTAGCTGTACTTCAAAAAATTAGTCCTGTTTATGCTAGTGGATGAAATTAATCCCCAGGCTATGCCTCATGTATGTGGAGACAGATGCTCAGGGTAGCTGCAGTGTTGTGTGTCATGTTCATCTGAAAAGGTGTTTACATACTGCAGGCTTATCAGCACTGCATACCTAGCAGAGTGCTGATGCCTGACATGTAATCAGATCAATTAGAGAACTCTTCTGGATTTCAGAGTATTTTTCAGGCTCTGGTTTGAAGCTGGATTCTCTAGATGGCCTTCTTTTATTTGTCTACATCTGCCTAAAACAGTGTTATCTTTTCAGAGAACTCTCTGCTCCCTTAGGAAGCAAATAAAAACAATACTCAGTGAAGAATCCTTTGATGTAATTATGAATATTTCCTTTGTTATTATCACTAATTATAGAAGATCTTTGTTTAAACCGCTGTTTCCCTCTGTGTGATCTTTTACCATGCAAAGAAGTTTCAATTTAATGCTTATAATTTCAAGGTAAATTTTCAATTTTCATATAATTTTAAGTTTAATTTTCACTCAAAGAAGTGGGAATTTTCAAAATATGAGACAGTGGGGGATGGGAGAGAAGGACCCACGTGTTTGGAATTGCAAAATAAAAAATGTGACTCGGTGCTGAAAAGTAGTGAACTCATTTTTGTCTGAAACAGTTTAATTTAAAATATTTGGATGAATGAGATACTTTTTAGAGGGGTGTTAATAGCTTGCACATTTGAGGTACCTTTTAGAGGATTGTGAGCTGCCTGTGCATCTCTCTGGACAGCCAGCTGCTTTCCTGGTACCAGAGCTGTCTTGCCTTGGCCTTTTGGAATTTATTGGGAAAGTAAAAATAAAAAGAAACTGGAAATGGAGACATGAATTTGAATGCATTTTGTGGCTGAGGCAAACCATTCAGTTCCTACAGAGTTGAATTTCCTGTGTCTTTTTCCTGGCATTGATTCATTACTGAAACTCACACCACTTCCTTCTCTGCTCCTTCCTGACAGTCTCATGGAGTGACAGATTTTTAGAGAAGTGAAAGTGAAGTGGGGCACTTCTTGATTGCCCAGTAATTGTGTTTGCCTTGTCTGTCCTTAGAGGTTACTCCAGAAAGTTTTTGTCCTACTTCCCTCAGCAGTATTCTCTTGATCAAACTCTTATATCCTGCTCCACTTTCCTGCAGGATGCTAGGCAACAAGACAGCCTTTGTCTACAATTGTCTCTTGAGGTTCTCACCCTTGTTGGTTGTAGCCAGTTGTAGTTTCATCCTGTTCACCTGGGATATTGGCTGACTTGGGCTTCAGCAAATCAAAATAAGTTTGCAGTACTATATTAATGCAGAATCTTGTTTTCTAGAAAAAAAAAATGGAGTGTTATCTTATTTTGGTATATTCGTGCTAAAAAAGAGGGAGTTAAAAAAGCAACAAACAAGATAAAGCATATACTCTGTGGAAAAGAGTTATGTCTTTGCTGTTTATCTGGGATTTCAACACAGTGACTGTTTATAACAAACATCAAATCAGACAGTTTAACAAACCAACAAGTGACATATTAACTCTAAAAAATGTAGTGCACCAGAAATTGTATTCAACATAAAGTTACCCTGCTGAAAGTCTCTTCAATGAAAATTATTCCAAACAAATGAATGTGTGAATGATGTGATTATAATACTTTGGGTAATTATGAGCAGCAGAAATACGGAGTTAATGAAACAAACCCAAAATCTGAGCTCTGTGTGTATGTATAATGCATAAGATACAGGACGCCAGAGGAGTTTGAAATATATGTCTGAGTTGAAAATATTGTCAATTGTGCACATTCTGTTGAAAAAAACATGTTAATCATTTCTGATGATCTCCTCTGAGGTTTCTATTCTTGCTACAACTTACACCTCCTACCTTGAAGTTTCTTACCTACAAAAGATTGTGTTGTATTGTTCAACATTCTTGTACCATGACCTCTCCTGTGAGCTATGAAAGATCTATTGTGCTGACTTTCATGCTCTAGGGTAGCTAAGTGAATGCTGATTTACTGGGAGCACATGCAAGCAATAATTTTTATTTTTTTTTTCCCATCAAAATACCCAGAATCATGCCTCCATTTGCAGCTGTGAGGTGGCTGTACTGCTTGGTGTATTCCTGACTTCAAAGTCTTAGCCAGTCATGGATTTGATGAGCATTTTTTGATTTTATGGCAACTTTCTGTTTTTCTGAAAATGATCAGAGGATACAGGATATAGAGCAACCCATCTAGATTCCCATGCCACAAGGAGTGAGTTGACTCCCAGCCTTCACCTCCTGCAGGGCCATACAGATCAGTTCTTCTGTAGCAAATGTGTTTCAGTTCTGATTTCAAACCAAAAGTACAAGGAATTGTCTCATATTTCTTAAAAGACTGGCAGTTAGCACATTCCTTTTATTGCAATGCAGCAGGGAATACAAATGTTTAACAAATTAAAATAATCCTTACAAGATTTTTTTTCTGTGATCCATTAACATGGAAACAAATTCTGTAACAAATGCTCCTGTAACAGCCAGGAGCAGTGTTACTGTGGCTCCACATTCCTGCTTTTCCTGCATCCATGCATGTGTGTGCCTGTGCACTCAGAATTGCTGCATACATGTAGTGTGTGGGTGTGTATACAAGACACAAGGACAACTTACACAAACACAGCACTGAAGCACAGTTGTCTCAGTATAGCACCAAAACCTGTGCCTCTAGATATATGATGCTGCTTTTCTATGGTGAAAAGTGGCTTGACATGAAATGTAGGCGGTTCTGGTGTGTAGCACCAGCCATTGTGTTAGTGCTGCCATCCCGTTCAACACTAGCAACAACAAAAAAAAACCATGATAATGTGTGATAGAAGGGTAACAAAAAGGATAGAGTGGTGAAAAATGGGGTGTACCTAGATAGCTGTGTTTCATAACCACTCGTGCCTTTTGTAGCCGTGTAAAATGAAATGTATGATGGGCTGTTTAAGGCAGAGAGAGATACTTTATATTATCACTAATTCTTCCCTCCTGCTCTTAGGCCACACCTACTTCAAAAGTGAATCCAGACTCAGATCTTGACAGAGATCGTGACCCTGTTGAAACCAATGGCTGTTTTATCCTGGAATTCAGTTGGGCCAGGCTTTCATCTCTGGTATTTTCCCCTGAACAAATCTTTTTTCTATACTCTTCCTCCAAAGTGTGGTGTTTCTATTTCTACTTTTTTCCCCCCCCTCTGTTCCTCTGAAAATGCTTTGAAAGCTTACTTTTTTTGTTGAGCAATGTAGTATAAATTTGCTCTTGAGTAGGAGAAAATGTGGGGAAATATCACTTCACTGCTGAGCTAGTAAGGCTAGGTTGCAGTGAGTCTCTATAATTATGTTTTCCTGAATACTGCTGCTTTCATCATAAAGTGTCTTTAGTTTTTAATGAAAGGGAACAAGCAGTGAGCAAAACAAATATGCCAAGGAGAACCTGGTCTCTTAACAGGCTGCAGAAACTCGGGTAATGAGATGGTTGGTGTCTTGACCTACAGAGCTAGGGCTCTTAGAAATGTCGAGGGAGGCAGAACGCAGCAATTTCAAGCAAGAAATGCTTTCTAGCTCTCTAGCCACTTGTGCTGTTGTCATCATTAAGGTTAACAGTGAACTCATTTATCTTTTTTTTTCTTTTTTGCCACTTTGGTTTTGCATATACAGTAGTCACACCAATATTCAAAGAAGTGATTCATTTGGAGGTAGGTATGCCACAGTTACGTCTGGGTTTGCCGTGTTTTTCTTTGTTACATACAGACACAGTAATTAGGCTCTTTTGAGGTCAAAATGTTTTTGATATTTCAAAGTTAGAGACATTTGAAATAATGGCAGTTAGTAGAGGACATTGGAGATAGATTTTGTGCAGTATTTTATCTGCAGAAAACATGCAGAATGGAGGAGGTGGTGCATGGTGCTGCAGACTTGGTTTACTTATGACTGAAACAAATGGCTGGTGAATCTTGATGTAAATCTCCTGCTCATGACCTCTACAGATGGCAGCGTGTTATAGATCTCAGCTGCAATTCCTGCATTAACACACGTATACGCTGTTTTAGCTGCACTAAATTTGCTGGTGTGTCATCTCCAGCAGCTCTTCATATTACTTCTTTAAAACTAAAACCTACAGTTGTTTACAACCCTGCAGATGAGATCACAAGTTCCAGTCTTTCTTTCTTCCCCTTGCAATGGTGGGTAAGATTATGCGCCTTTGTGCGTTTTATGAATACAAAGAATTATATATGTTTATAAAGAAGAAGAAATTCCAGTGCACTTCAGTGCCCTATTTGCTGTGTTATAGCCAGTGGATCTTCTTTCCATCAAGTCCTTTATGTTAGCAGCCAGAGAATCACACACTTGCCTTCAAATTCGACTTTGGTTCCTTGGCATGATACTCACCAACATTTTTGTGATTGTGAAGAGATACTTGCAAACGTTAAAAATAACCTCCTTTAGTGCTTATATTTGTGTTATCTGTTCACATTTGATATGAGTTTAGCTGAACATGAGACATGAAGATTAAGCACTGTCCTCTGAAATGTTTTCTTTCTCTTGTTTTATGAGATTAATCTCCTTTCTTTTAGAAGCAAGTGAATGGCAGGCCAAGGAGCCCAAATGAACAGATGATGTTTGATTTCACAAACCAGGTATTCATTTTATGATGCATTTCTAAGAAGCAAGACAGCGCGCTAATGCTGTGCAGATCAACTTGGTTGTGTGTTTTCAAACAGTAGATCATCTGAAATCAGAGCTATAAGGCCGAGTGAAATGCTGGCCCTGATGGAACAATTGGAAAGCTGGGTGTAGTGGGGCACTCTCACTTTGAAGGGAGTCTCCAAAGTTTCAAGTACTGCCAGCATTTGGTTCCTTTCTTTGCTCAGCCCGACTGATGCTGTTTTCAGCTTCTTGGCAATTGTAAAGAGATGTAATGCCTTTTGTTTAAATCAGCTCTCCCCGATAAACCTTGGCTTCTTGTTAACCTTAGGTGATCCGGGGTGTCTAGGATGGACTATAATAGGAGTTTGAACTGTGCAAAAAAATTCAGAAGGCAGCCAGGATTTTGGAACAGCAATGCTATGTAGTTGAAGATTTCTGGATGAATTGGAGATTTCTGTTGTAGGGAATGTTAGAAGAGATGCAAGGCAGTCAGAAGTTTTGGCTGTATTCCTGTGCTGTATAACGATGGAGACCAATAAATTCAGGTAAAGCTCTGAAATTTTCTTACTCCGTGGGTCTGCAACCAGGAAAAAACACCCCTCTATTCATCCACTAGGTTCAGTTCTGCACAGGCTCCTCAGAGTTTGCATCTTAGGTTGTCACACATGCAAATATTTTTAAACATTTGATTCATCTTGTCATTGAGCCATAAGGACTTAATATCTGTGCTGATTTTTATGAGGTCTGTGATTATTGCTGGATTCTAGATGGTACCCATGCCCTCCTGATAGCCACTAGTTTATAATGTAGTGTAAGCCCGCACATACGCATTTTCTTAGAAAGGATGAAATGGCTTTTTGTCACTCCTTAATCCTATGTCAAAGGGTAGAAAATACAGGGTTTTTTTCTCTGTGAGCTGGATGGACATCAGAGACTCTTCTCTCTCTTTGGGTCTCAGAATCCTGCTTTGAAATGTCTTTTAAAGAGATGAAAAGAGTATAGTTGCCACTTTAAAACCATGAATTTTGCACATTACTGAAATAAATAGTTCTCCCTTTTATTTGGGGGTCCACATTGAGATAATACACAGAAGGAAAAAAATATGAGTGTCTTCTATTTTATTGTTTCCTTACATTCCATTCCCCGCCTCCTTAATTTATTTTTGGGGTCTGGAAAGAAAAGCGCGCTGAAAAGCCCCAGTGTATTGATGTGTGAAATTGAAGGAGTTGCTCACTCTTATGATGGAGCCACTGTGCCCTTTGACAGGGTTAACATTAAAAGAAATATACTGGAAAACATGCATCTAAGTATGAAAAATTCCTTAAATTCAGGGTGTGTCCATACAAAGTGAAGTTTCTACAGTGTGGAAATCATTAAACCTGATCCAGAAAAAATGTGAGGTGCCCCAGCCATTGAGATGTGAATCTCTTTAATCCGCACAAGCATTAGAAAAATCTGAAACATGTGAAAGTTCAAAAGCTGCAAAGCCATTACATGACTTCTTATTCATTTCTCAAATATTGTAACTTTCTATTGAACTGTGAAAAGACTTTTTATTGTATTTTTTTTCTTTTCATAAGCAATAGATCAGTCACTCACTAACATGTTACTGCACATTGTGAATCTGAAAGTTTCACTTGGTTATATCTACTTGGATAGAACTTTTTGATTTATTTTAGAGCATTTTATGTAGCATTTCAGTGGTTAGTAACTTGCAGCTTTTCAGCAGCTGCTGTTAGGGAGGGGGAAAAGGGCAAGACTGAGTTCAATTTTTAATTTTTCTTTTAAGATCTCAAACAGTTTCACATTTAGAGGTAACTTTAATGACTAGCTCTAACTTTACATGATATGTATGCATGCTAATTAAAAACCAAACCAAAGTCTAACAAAACCGAAGCAACACAAAATACTTTTTTTTCATCTTAACTTTGCATCTCTGAAGTACACCAGGAGGACCTTCAAATCTAGTGAAAACTTAGTTCAGAGAAAACAGTAAATTACTGTTTGCAAAAGGACAGACTTGGTTGGTAGCAGAAATGCTTAGCCCAAGGATTTCCCACAACCAACAACCTTCTAAAGTGCACATATGTCTAACTCCAAGGGCCAGAATATTCATGCCTGGTCCCAGGCTGTCTCCCTGCTGCTGCAGTAGCCAAACCTCCTGCAGAGGCTTAGGCAGTCTGACAGATCTGGCTTTCCCTCTATGGGAGTATTAATTTGTTTTGCATCTGCTATTGTAACATTAGGCTCATTTTTGATACTTTTGCCCTTTCTGTGGTCAGTTATACAGCCCTAAATTTTTCAAATAGTTGTCTCTCACTGGGATATGAGTCGCACTTTAGGCTGTTTGCTTAAATGCAGTACTTGTTGAGATAAAGCTGCTGGGAAAGGGAAGGAGTCCCGTATGTCTGATGGTTTCGTTCTAGGAGCTGCCAGGGATGTACTGTTACACTACAATGTCTGAAATAATAATAGATCTTCACGTATAGGATAGCAGGCTTTCTTTAGGGTAAAAAAGAATAGAAAGTGTCCCATTGATTTGCCATTTGAAAATCAGCCACAAATTTTTGTCAGTGAAACTCCTGCAAGAAGACAGTGTAATTACTAAAACCAGTTGGAGTTGGATTTTAAAATGGCAGGCAACTGTAGAATCTGACAAAGAGACTTTTTGTGTCCTCTTGCCACAAAAAACTTTAAAAAGACAGGGAGAGGCCTGTTTTCCACGTAAAAACAGTTGGCAACCTGACTTTCATTGATTTGCCAGAAGATGTATCAGAGGGGCTGAGGTAATCCACTAATTTCTGAGGTGGTGAAGCAGAAAGGTGCAAGTGGGCTAGAGATAGGGCAACTGCAGGAGCAGAGGGAAAGGTCAGCTGAGAACTCTAGGATGTCTAGAGGAGACCACATTCTCAAGCAATATTCATCATTTAGAGTTATAAAACCTTAGTAAAACAAATGTCTCAAACCTGTGCCAAGACCCAAAGAGTTTGAAGGTAAACATTAGATAAGAATTTGCTGTATTCATTCTGTCCTTTGCTGCCGAGGCCTCACAGCACAACAAAGGACTATTGATCAAAAAGGTCATGTAGAAGAGGGCAGGGTTTGAAAAAACTGAATTTAAAAAAAAAAAAATCCCAAATGAGACAAATGCAAAAATAGTAACTCAGAGATGAATGGAATTCTGTACATCAGGTATTTCTCGCCTGCATTCATGTGCACAAATGTAGTGAATATCTAAAATTTTCTTGGTTTGCACAGTGACATCCCCCTGTAGTTTCCAGAGCTTGAATTGGTGAGTAATTACATGTATTCCTCTAATTAAAGTGGGAAAAGTAGCAAAAGAAAACATGGTGTTGCACTTGGGTTTTCCACTTGGTGCTGTTCTACTCTACACATCTGGCACAGATACTTAAGGCTGCTCACACATAAAGTGGTAGCCAGTGGTGACTGACCTATTATTGAAGTATTTAAGATTCCCATGGTAGCAGCAGCAGCTGCTAAGGGATATTATATGCACAAGCTGCTGTTATCTTGATCTTCTTGACCAGAAAGGTTTTTTCCTTTCCTGGAGGTTACGTGGTAAAGGGGAATAATTCTTTGTAGCTGGGATCTGCAACTTGTCAGCCTCTCATATCCTGAAAAATATTAATAAAGGGCAGTTTACTTATGTGAGTGCTGCTGGAAAAAAGGCTTTAAAATACAAGAGATTCTAGTGTCATCTGCAGACGGCAATCTGCTAAGTGTGTTTGTGTTTTGGGGGGCAAGCAGAAAAAGAGCACTCCCTGTGAATGACAAGTGCCAATCTCTTAATGTCATGTTACCATTGTGGATGAATAAAGAAAAAGGCCCATTATATTATATCTAACTAGAAAGCAACTTAACAAATAAATACACTGTGTTGTTAGTGAGAGGAAGGATAGACTTGTGGTTAGGGCACAGGAGTTGCTGATTCAAATTTCTGGCTCCGCAAGAGACTTCCTTCATGGCCTTGGGCGACTAACGTACTGCCATGCTTCAAAATGGGAGTAGCACCCAAACCGGAGAGAGAGATTTCCTAGAGAGATACCTTCCCATTTCAGCACTCAAATGGGTACCCCGATGGACAGATCTTCAAGATGCTGCAAAAAGATCTTTTGAAAATGTGCAATGAAAGTTGGAACTATAGGGTTTGGACACTTTCTTCTTCTTGTTTCTTTTCTATTTTCCCCTCCCCCCCACCTTTTTTTTCCCCCTTCTTCTCTTTTTCCTGTGAAAGTCTGGCTCTTATGCTGGTTATTGAGCATTTGAGAATCTGATCCTTGACCTCCCTCGGGATTCTGACTCTTAGTCATTTTAGGGCCTGGTTTCCCAGCTGAAAACGGAGATAACAATGCTTTCTTTATCTTACTGCCTGCCAGTTTTGTCTCTTTAGACACTGAAGCATTCAGTGAGAGGGATTGCCTTCTATAATATACAGGTATTTCACCAAAATCTTTGAGGAGGATTGAAAGACATGGGAACTTTAGGCATTAGTGTGATGAAAAGAAGCACACAAGTAGTGGTAGAAGCAGCCATTTTGATTTTTAGTAAGTGGTGAGCTCAATTCAGTAGTATTAAAGACTGTAATAGAAAGAGAAGACAATTTGGGTCTGAATCAGGATTTCTTCAAGACTTGGGAATGTTGAGATTGAAACTTGTGGGTTGAGCACATCTCTAACGAGAGTTAGATTAGAGTCTGTGTTGAAGTATGTTTTCAATTATATTCTGTTAGAAAAGTAATGCTGAAATTTATCTTAAGTTGTCACAGTGCTTCAAAGCATGGGCTTTTCCTCTTTCTAAGTCCTTGAACAGACGCAGGATGTGTTGCGGCAAAACTGTTTCCAATTAAGTTGATGCATTCGGTTCTTTAATGTTTCAGGACTTTAAGTTAAAGAAAAATCCTGTAGCTGGAGTTCAGAAGGATGATTCAGATAAAATTGCCTGGAAAGCAGTCATTTGCTTGAATTTCTGTGGCTATACCATGTTGAGTCATCAGGGTGACACATAGCTGTGAACTTCACTGACATTCTGCTAACATTGACTGGGGATGCAGCTCTTCTCTGGGGCAGGTCACTGAATGTGAAGGAGGAACTTGAAGCATCTGGGTTAAGGGAAATAAGTTATTCCAGCATATTTCTCTGTTGCTTGTATCTGCTGTAAATTTTTTCTGCATGAAGTGTGACTTGTCTAGCTGAACAAGTTTTTGGAGTTCTAGGGGTTTTCCCCTGACTATCTGAAGCATTGCTCTTCATTACCCATCATTTCCTGGCATGCTATGCTGAAAACTTCTGTCTTGCTGAAGATTAAAAAGGGATTGAGGGGGTGTAATGGGTTTTTCAGATAAATGTATATACACACACAGCACATTAATTGTTCAGGTTCAGGTCTCCAACTGAAGAAAAATACGTGCACGTGTACATTTGACACTCTTATTTGTCAATTCTTGGGGCTGCCTCTGCAGGTATCCCTGAACAACCCTCTCTAGCAGTCTTCTGTATGTTCTCTCTCATGCATGCTGCCTCCAATCCTGCAACCTGCTGGTAAAATCTTCACTGCTGAGCCCTAGCTAGCCAGGTTATGCCAGAACTTCATTTGACTCACTGATGTCCACTGCTTTGCAATGACTGACCTGCTCAATTCTCTTTTCTGTCCAGGACAAATTTAGGGCCACTCAGAATACATAGTCAAGCTGGCTTTGGCAAAGGTAAAATGTATGTGGAGATGATGATGAAAGTAAATGCCTGCATTTTCATGTAATAAATGAAGAATGAAACTCTTATGACATATGAAAAAATTGTCAATTTCTTACTCTGGTCATTCTTCTGTTGCAGGAGTATGTGTGACAGGCAGTCAGTACTGAGTGAGTTTTGGATTTTTTAAAATTTAATGAAAACATTTTATTTTGTTCTTTAAAAAAAAAAAAATTAAGAATAAAGTGTATAAGGATAAAGATGTTACCGAAGAAATTCTCCTAATATTGTCCACTTGGAAGAAGTTTGTGCAGGTATTCAGTAATGCATTAACCATCCATAGGGAGATATAACAAAAAATCTTCATAAATTATTGAATAGTTCTGTTGAAGATCAGAAAGTTTCTTCAGCTTCTCTTCACAAATATAATCTTATCTGTGTCACCCTGCAAAGTCTTTCCACCATAACTGCAATCTGTTAGCGTGTGCAGTGACAGGGGTGGTAAGAAGATAAAAGCTTGGATTTCAGTTTCCTACTTGTTTTTGGTGTGTTTAATACATGTTTAAAAAAAAAAAAAATCAGGTAACTTAGAAGTTTAAGTATCAAGTTGGTCGTAACTGTGAAGCTGCTTACACTTGGTTCTCTTAAAACTAGATCTGACTTACTTTGGTATTCTTAAAAGATCAATGTGAAATCTGGCACCTGAAAATATAAGAAAATATCTAACACAACATTAAGACACACTACAATTCAGAATGGTGTCCTTCTCTAGGCTTCAAAAGGCAGGTCAAACCTCTCTCCTATCTAAAATTTTAGTTGCAAGCTGTTTTAAATAAACTTCCTGGACACAGAAGATACTGGAACTTTGATGTATTTTGATCTATGCGCCATGGGATAATTGTATTATTTCTGAATGATATTTGGTTGTATTACCCATGACAAGTATGCTGTTTCCCTTGTCTATGTTTATAATCTTAGCAGTGTGTTTTTATCATAGAAAGAGGATATGCTTTTCTCTTAGTATAAGCAAGAATACCCAAGAAAAATAACCCAAATTTGACATGGGTCCCCTTAGAACTTGGGGAAATATTATGCATACCCTCGTAATGAGGGGTAAAAAAGGACGTTTATTTTCCTTAGCAAAAAATGTGGAATATTAGATCTCATTCTGGAAATCTAGGCTTTGGGCTGTCATGCCTAGGAGGGTGCAAATATTGTGTTCTTTGTAGAACTGTATACTGGACACCACTTTGAATTAATTCTTGACTGACTGAGTGTGTTCTGTCCACTTTCTAAACCATTGCAGAAATCTATTTGAGTGTGGTGTCAAGCTGGGGCTATTTGAATGAGCAGATTTTAAAGAAGAGAGATGAAAAAATTTAAACATATTAAATGACAGAGTAGCAAAATCATTTGCTATAAATGAATGAGTGCCCATCTTAGAAAGAATGAAGGAAACTTGCAAACTAATGAAACTAAGATATTTTTATTTAAAGTCTAGCGTATATGTAAGAGCTTAATTGACATACCTAATCATTTACTCTGAGAATCTACTCTGAAATTATTGTGTTGCTCTTGTCAATGTACTAGTTTCCTCCAGACAAAGGAGCATATGACTTTCACAACAAACACTATACATTGCCCTATAGATGCTTCATGGAGAAGTGCAACATGTTTATATCATCCTTTCCTGCCTACGGGCCTTAAAACTTACTTAGAGGGGAAGCCACAGCTGCTTTTTTCCCAAGGAGCATCAGTGGTTTTGTTGCTGGCGACGTGACTCAGCTCTAATACCAGTGACCCAGATCCTTGCCATAATGGGCGTTATCTCAATAGTCACAGCACAAAAGTCATTTGAATGCTTCGGTTTCGCACAAGTGAGACCAAATACAGAGAGATTATACAATAGCAAGCGGATCCCTAATAGTCAGAACTGCTGTGCTATATTGACATACGGCTTGCGAGGGACAGTTTAAATACTATCAGTGGCTTTTCAAGTTTTGAGTAAATAGGGCGTAATGTAAGTGGTAGGGATGAGAGAGTGAAGTTATGGATTTCGCAGTTGCTTAGCTTGAATGAGACTATTTCCAGCAGCAATTGACATTTATTTATAATAAGAAAAAAGACAGCTAGAACATGGCAGACACACTGCCTGGTCTTCTTTTGGCAGAAGGATGACATTTTGATCCATTCTTTGTTGACTGGCATCATACACTTTAACTCACCTGCTGATTGCTGCTTACAGTACTAACTTGATCTCAAGCTTATTTTGACAGAAAAGTGTGTCTGTTTTGACAAAAGCACACTTGCACAAGGCATTTGTGGCCGACACAATACTAGTAGGAGTGTAAATATTGCCTGATGCCTACAGGTGTAGCCAGCAAACACTGACCGGCATATTGTCCCTCAGTGAGCTACTTGGCTTCCTAAAGTTACACATGCACCAGAAAAACTTTGATGGCTCAGGGATTAAATTACTTTCTTTTCCTTCTTTCACCCTCTCTTTCTTCCTTTTCCCTCTCCACCCTACATCTGGCCTTCCAAGGAATGTATATTGACTTTTTGCTCTAGATTGTCACTGAGACAATGATAAACAGAGTTTCTGTGTGACATTGTTTAGTAAAGGTCAGATTTTTTATATCCTTTTTCTAACTGCTGCTCTCAAGTTTTGGTCATTTAGGCTAAATACTTTCAGAGATAGCATCTCAGCATTTTAAGGTGCTTGAATTGTTGCATTAATTTAAGATTTTATAAATAATTACTATATTGCATTAAAAAATGCCTACCTTTTGACAGAGTTAGGACTGCATCTAAGGGACTAAAAACAGATCCATCAGTGCCTAAGGGCTTTAAGTTGAGTCTCTACATGAATTCATGGATGAGTTTACTTGGAAAACACTGACCGGCACTGGAAAACAGAAGCTGGACAAAATTAACAGCAAATCCTCTCAGCAAAGCAGATCTGTTGACTGTCAGCTGCCCTAGATTTTAGAGCGCAAAACTGCTCAGACGGTTGCTGAGCATTAGGGGCTCAGAGAGTTGGGGAAATTAGCCTCTGGTTGTGAGCATAATTGGATTCCATTTGGAGAACTTTCAAAGTTTTAATATTTTAAATATTTGAGTGAAGGAAAAGTGGTTTGTTTTCGTTGCTGTATCTGTAGGGCTGGAGGGTGTTTTCTTTTTCTGGTTTTAATGCCTAATTCTCCTTAGAGGATCTTAGCAAGCATGCTGCTTTGTAAAGGGCACCTTTTGTTGTCCTTGCTGAAGCACCTACCTCTATCTACCCTTTTCCTTGTTGGAACACCCTGTAAGCTGGGCAGTAAAAACTGGTACAGTGAGAGCAGTGACTCCAAATGCAGACACAGATATCACCTCCAAACATGCCAAAACCACATGTCCTGCTTCAACAGCCCTCCTTTTTATCACAGTAGAGTTTCAGTAAGGCTTGAGAGTATCAGAAAAGTAAAACCAGGATTATTAAAAACAAAAAGCCATAAAAAGCTCCCACTACTTCCTCTTGAGGTTCTTTAATATTTCCTACATGTCTGTAGAGGGCTTGTATTTGCAGCAGTAAATCTATTTTCATCTCAGATATAAGGTAAAAAAAAGGTTTTATTTTTTTTTTTAACCTAAAGTGAGTTAATGGGAGATCTCACTTTCTTATATACCCCAGACCAATACAGATAATAATTCTCATCCTCTTTGATTACTATTTCCAGTACTTCAGGAATACCTGTTAATAATCCATCAAGCCTGTATTTGCATGGACCACTACCCATTCCCCATACACTCCAAAAGATGTCCATCAGGACATGCATATTAATTAGGCAGAATTGTGTAAGCTTTTTTTCCAGAACAACCAGGGCCAGTTAATCATAAGATATTACATAACAAAATTTTGTAAGTTAAAAAGAATGTCCTCAATCATTTTTGCTCAGAAAAAGAGAAGATTTAAATATGAAGAGAAATTATATTTTCTGAGATCCAGAACCCAAACATCCCACTTAGAAGTAACACAGATTCCTGCAATTAATAATCTAACTGAAAAGGCTCGTATAGATGTGGATGTGCATGTATATGTATGCATCTTTATCTGTCTCTGCATTTCCTAGAAGTTGGTTTAGGAATTTAGACTGGAACAAATCTGGCTGTTGGATCTCCTCTATGTTTTGTGAGGCATTGAATGGCCACAAATGTTAATCAACACAGGTAAGACAAATCAGCACTTCATTGATGACAAAAGAATTCAGATTTGATGTGACATGTAGGGGTAGAAGAGCTGCATCCATTTGGGTGTCAGTGAGGCTATAAAATTCAGAGCGCAAACGTACTGCAAGGGAGAAGGAACAAAAAACCACTTGTGGGCATAACATTCACAAGGACAAGTGATCCAGAAGGAAATATGAAGGAGAGAACCATGGAAAATGTTTACAGCCCTGCAAAAGGATTTAAATGAATGTTCAGAATAATACATTTTCCTGGTTACACAATACGAACAGCAGAGGGAATTTTGAAGATTGGTTCCTAGGTATGTGGAAACTATTCCTGCTTACTTTGATTTAACTCATGCTATGTGGCTTAAATGAGGCTGTGATAGATATGCAGCCTGTGTCAGAAAGAGAGCATTTAATTATGTAAATCTGATTAAAAAGTACTGCATTGTAATAGTGAAAATAACTAAAACATCAGTTTAAAAAAAAAGAATAATTTTTAAGTGCTGAAATGTCAGGGTTAATTATTTGATTTTAAGGTTGAATTCCAAGTGCACTCCATCATTCATCTTTCCTTTTTATGGAGAGTTTGTTGAAGAAAATCAGAGAGGGAAGGAAATATAAGGGGGTAAAATTGGTGTCTCTAGCAGATCCCATAAAATTGTGCCCTTTTTTTTCTACTTGAAATTAATCTGCCTTGACAAATAAGAGGTATTAAATTTTACTTCTGGACTTATCACTCTATACTTCCAGTATAAAATTTTATATTCAGTATTCTCTCCAGACCTACATAAATGCATTTCTCTTTACCCATCACCATACATAGAACAATTAACAATGATTAGACTGACAGAGCATCACTGTTTGCTCAGCAGCAATGCCCATCCACCCCAAACCCTTTCTTTACTTTGTGTCATCTTCCCTCTTGTACTTGGTAATACCCTTTCCTAAAAGCAAGTAAGTTCTGTGAACAGTTTTGAGTCGAGTTTTGCTTCAATTTAGTATTTTGATTTGAAATTAAAGGATGTTTCTTCAGTCAAATTTCTTTTTCTTTGGGAGAATAGGTGAAGATTCCTCTGATCAAAGTTTATGAGGCAGACTGACTTCATGATGAAGCTGCTGATGTCATAGAAAAAGTGCCTGTTGGCAGAAATGCACCTAAGCAATTGTTTCAAACATCCACAGGCACTTTAACTTCTGTAGACAAAACCAAGCTTTTCCAATGTTACTAGATTTAACAGAAACGAGGTGATCTCATTTCTTTTTAGTCAAATGAATGAAATATGCTCTTACACATATCTCAGTAAAGGTGAGTTGCTGGTTTTAGTAAAGTTTTCACTCATATTAGTAGAACCCTAAAGAGGAATTTGTGCTATTTGTGACATTGAGCCAAATTCCTTTCTGACTGTCTTCTGGAACCATTTTTGCTGCTTTTGCACCTCATTCCCTATTCCCGATTGCTGTCAGGTAGACAGTTCCTCCTTTTTTTTGTCTTTTCTTCAGATTCTTTAATTTTTACCGACACAAATTCAAGCCCTTTTTAGCAGATTTTTTTTTTCTGATTTTTCCAGCCTAGGAAGGATCTAAAGCAAACAAAAAGAAATCATCGACACAGAACAAGTTGTGGAATTCGTTGCAGCTGGCAGTTTTGGAAAACCGATGTTTAAGATTTTAAAGTAAGAATATCCAGGTTTGTACAGAACAGGCCCACAGTAATGTTCAATGTGATGGTTGCGTTCACTATGCACTCCAGAATGTTCAACACCTCTTACCTACAGAGGACCTGAGAATAAGAGAGCTGCCTGTCTCTAATGGCCTTTTCCTGATCATCTCCCACTTGCCATTTTTAGAAACATGACAATGAACCAGACATTTGTTTAGAGCAGACCAATGCTTCAGTTTCTGTGTAAAGCTTTCATTCTCCCCTCAAGGTGTAAACTTGCCTGCACTGTGTTGCCAGTGTCCAGTTTAGACTGGAAGTTTTTTATGGCAGAGGTAATATATTCTTTCTAATATGTACCTTGCGTGTAAAGTTGAGGTCATAGATAAACATGACACTAGAAAAAATAAAAAGAACAGTTCTGGGATCGTGTAAGTGAGAAGCAGGATGCATTCTCTGACATTTGTTTATGGTTTACATCAGTCTATGATAAATATTTTGGTAGTGATTTCCAATTTTTCTCAAGGTAGACTGAAATGGAAGATCTTTTTGTGTTAGTCTGAGATGCTTTTCTTATGTAGATGACTTTTTCAAGTCTGAGCTTTAATTCTGGAATGGGAAGTGGTTTCTGCTGCTGAGATAAAACCAAGTGGAACTTGGGTGATTTTTTTGCCTTTAACATATGCTGAGATGGGTATATGCAAGTCAGTGTCTCAAAAATAGAGAGGAAATAAAGGATCTATCATCAACAAACTCAAGGACTGCAGCTTGGAAAATTCTTATTTTTAATGTGTTCTGTTGATAATGGAATGTCTTACCAGTAGAGAACAAAAGCAAAATGATGAACACTTGTTTTACTGGAATACTTTTAAATAAACAAATCTAGTATTAATTTGTCTAAACATTAATTATTGTATGTTTATAGAGATATTAAAGTATGCGTGCATTTCAGGATGACCACTCATGGGCATTATCTGAAGGGCTGACAGGTTAATATTGCAGAGTGACTGAACTGAGAATGGTTTTATTTTAGTTGTTGAAGCTCAGTGTACAGGACTGGCTTTGGGTCCAGGTAGAGGACAGCTGGAAGATAACTTGGTAAACTGCACGTTAGACAACTGAAATATAAAGGATATGCAGGAGGGCAACCATGCAGGAAAACTGCTGAAATTAGCCTTCAGAAATTAAGGGACCACTTAAATGTCAGGGGAAGTTTTGAAAATGGGTGTCAGTGGTATTAGTATAGTATGTTCGACTGTCTCGAGCTTATGATGGCAGTGTCTTACCTGTGAGACGTGGAAAATGACTCCACCACCCATGTGCTTGTAGCACAGTGACTTGCAACATGCCAAGCTGCCACTCTTTTGTAAGTGAGAAGTATCATTAAATGTGGTGAGCCAATTTTCCTCCTATAGATTCTTGGAGTATCAGCTACAAATTCTGTTCTTGTGTAGTGTGAGTGTGCAAAGGGAAGTGACACTCTTTAAAACGAAGTGTATCTATGCTCACCAAAGGCTGTATAAAGATTTGGGTTTTTTGACTTAGAAGTCATTTGCAGAACTTCAACCTGGATTACTTGGAATAGTAGAGCTGTCAGTAATAAAATATTTTGTAAAAGCGAGTGCAAATTGCACCCTTTTCAAGACCCTGCTGGGTAATAGCAGAAACAGAACAATAGAAATGAGGCAGACCAGTGAGAGGAAGCAAACATAAATCTAAGATGCTGAATTCTAGTGAGACAAGAGTAGCTTGCAGTATGAATGCTTCTCTTAATTTATTTCCTGTCTCCTTCCCCTAGTTTTTGCATTATTCTATAGGGAACCCTATTACTAATTTAGATCAATAGCAGACTTCCCAAGGTATTTGTGCTCCTGCGTAACCTCTTTGTCAGCAACGTGGATGGTGGGATTGAGTGCACCCTCTGCAAGTGTGCTGATGACAGCAAGCTGTTTACATTCTGCAGGGAGGGGATGCCATCCAGAGGGACCTTGGCAGGCTTTTAAGAGGTGGGTCTTTGCAAACCTCATGCAGTTCAACAAGGCCAAGGAATAGTTCTCAAAGTGTTTGCAAGGTCCTTGGGTCAAGGCAATCCCAAGTACAAGTACGGGCTGGGTGGAGAACGGCTTGAGAGCATCTCTGAGGAGGACTTAGGGCTGTTGGTAGATGAGAAGCTCAAGATGACCTGAGCTTCCAGCTCAGAAAGCCAAGCCTGTCCTGGCCTGCACCAAAAGCAGTGTGGTCAGTAGATCAAGGGAGGTGATCCTCCCACAATACTCTGCTCTTGTGAACCCTACCCAGAATACTGTGTTCATCTCTTTGGCCCCAAAAAACCTGTTGGAGTGAGTCCAGAGGAGAGCCACAAGGATAATCAGAGCTCTGGAGCACTCCTCCTAGAAGAAAGGCTGAGAAAGTTGGGGATCTTCAGCCTGGAGAAGGCTCCAGGGAGACCTTATAGCAGCTTCCCAGTACCTAAAATGGGCCTACAAGAAAGCTGGAGAGGGACTTTTTACGAGAGCATGTAGTGACAGGACAAGCAATTGAAGGAATAGCTCTCAAAGTGTTCACAAGCTTTAGAAAAACTGTATATGATTTTGCGTATGGCTCAAGGAATTATTGATAGGTTTTCAGACAATGTTATGATACATAATTCCACTCTTGGAATGTCTAAGTTTGATTTTTGCTGCTTAGAATTATTTTGAAACAAGGGTGCTGTTAGGAATACCTCTTGTACAAGAGTCTTGAAGAAGGATGAATTTCATCCATTCTGAATGTCATAGAAAATCACTTTCTGTCTTTTTTCTGCCCTCAAAAATTCCTGGTTTCCTGGTAACTCTTAGGCTTATTCTTTTAATCACTTTGCAGCATGTAGAGCTGATGGGTAGGGGTCTAGAATATTTCCCCATCCCCATAGGCATTTTCACAGTGCAGCTGTTGATCATGTGAACATATTCATGTTTCCTTCACAGCTGACACCCTGCAAATGTCTGGCGTGCCTGGAGATGGCAAACGTGTTCAGAGCAAAAGGAGCTTTCTTCTTTTAGGGATGGCATGTCAATTTTCTAGAGAGTTAGGGAATTTGAAGTGAAAATAAGTATTTCTTCAATTGCATTAAGACAATACAGTCTATCAATGAATAAAAAGTAGTTTGTGCTGAAGTATAGATCTAGGAATACAGACAACAGAAAACCAAGTAACTTTATTTTTATTCCCTTAGAAGTAAAGTATTTCAGAGCAATAAAGTTAAACATTTCACAGATTTAAGATCTTTAGCTTGTCTCACCTCACTTTTTTTTTTGTAAGAGATGCCTCTTTAAAACTCTGTGTTGCTATGAAGTTTAATAAATTTTTGACAGCTGTCAGACTAGGGATGTGCTGAGAATGCTGCCTATCACACTGACCAACTGTGTCACTGCTTCTTTGTTCTTCCATCTGTCTGTCTTTTTCTGTTTGTCGTTTTTTGTCCCACTCTATTACTACAAGTGCCTTTCAGACAAGTAGCATTTTTGCAAGGTGTTTTGTACAACACCTACACAATGGCTCCTGATGCATGTCATCCACTTGTGTTTTTTCTATTTATTCAATTCTCTTTTCTAGCTAAAAAAATCCTACTAGGTAAAATGAGATCAACCCCTGCAAAACCAAATATATGAAATCTCATATGAATGCAATTATAATTTTGACAAGAGTGTAAAATGTTTAAAGCAAAATCTCCGAGGCATTAACTTCTGTCAGTACTTGCTTCTTCACTAAAGCAGAACTCATGCCTTTATGCAAGGATTGAACAATCCAGTCAACTAATTAACTATGCCTTCTGTCACTTTTTTGAACCCTTTCATTTGAAGGTGCATGAATGTTTCCCTCGGTAACCTAGTGAACCTAATATAAGACAGTGAATTGTCATTTGAGCTAATCTAACCATATTATTTTCTCTGTTTAAGGAAATAAGGCTACAAGGACACATTTATTGCATATCAAATTATTCAGGTCTTTTGTCTTCAGCAAAGCTCATTTTAACAAAAATCTGATAAAGGAATAAATATGCAATGATGAGTAAAATAATGCGTACTGGATAGAGATGACATATCTAATTCTAATGTTAATGGACTTAGTACCAGAAGACAGACAGTTATGCTTCTGTAATCTGCATTGCATAAATCACCTGACAGAATATCTTAGGCTTATATACCAGCAAAGCAGACATCTGTGTTCAAAGTTAAACCTTAGAACACATATTTGTTCCCACAATCTTCTTTTCGTTTGGTAATAAATGATCCACAACCACCACTGAACTAGTGATCTTTCTCAATTTTTTCCAACAGGAAGGATCCAGTCTTCTGTTGGCTTTCTGCTTGCCCACTGTCTTGCTGAAGCCCATCCTTTTTGGTGTTTCTCTCACTGGTCCTCTCTGGCTGCTCCAGGCAGTGAGATAACAGACTGCTTTGTGTTTGCACCCTCTACCTCCTTGAATTTTGAAGATGTGCCATCCTTCCTACTATTGCTCTATGGATGTAGTCTTATCATGTTCTAATGAGGCTGTTAAAGATGAGATGAGCCTTAATATCTGGGAGTAGTGTTTTCTAGAGTCATATAAGGCACATAGGTACACAGACAAATGGATTGCCTCTACAGTGGATGTCTTGTTCTCAGAGCTATTGTCTTGGAAATAGTCCTTGATATTTCAAACAGTATTTCCTCATTTCCTAGATATATTCTATTTGTCAGACACAACCCAGCTACAGAATGGCCGGTTTCTAATCACTATGGTGTGCTGTAGGACCCTAAAGATGTAGGGAAATGGATTTTCACCATTTGCAAAAGTTTGTATTTTGCTAAAATATTTTTTAAAAACCCAAACCAAACCCACAAGCAAAGAACCCAAACCCTACCACTCCCACGTCCCACCAACTTTCAATATTAGAAACAAAGCACAGTTCTTCTCTTAAACTAGTGGAATTTACATTTGTTTCTTGCAGGTTGCAGTTTTAGAAAAGGAGGGAAAGGAATGGTAGAGAGGTGTCAGTCTCTGAATAAAATGTCCTCTTTCATATGTAAAAATTCATTGAGAATGAAAGAGATAAATTTTACCAAGTCACAATGAAGCAGAAAGAACAACTGCAAAGTAGCTCTGTAGAATATTAGTAGTGATTGTTTTGTTTCATTTTGATTAAATTTTTTTTAAACAACAGCATGATGAGAGTGTATAAAAAAAAAGATTTTGCTGTAAATACTAACATGTTGGGACTGATCTATCTGTTGCTTGGCAGGGGGTAAAAACCCAAATATATAATTTGGTATTTCAGTGTGAAATACCTTCATACCTTATATATTTTTATAAGAAAATACATTAATTATTTGAGAAAATATATATTTATACCTTCATACATATATCTATTTAAGGCATGAGACCTGGTCTTACATAAACTCTTGTTTGTGTGTCCAATCCTATCTTTCTTAAATCACGCCATAGCTTTGAGGGAAAAATTGTATACAAAAGAGAGTTTGGAGGTTTGAACAAGTCAGCAGTAGTAAGACAGTTTAATATTTTGCATTAATGAACTAGAATGAAAATAAATGTCAGCTGAATAATGAAACATAAATACAAATAAAAAATAATAATAAAAAAGTAAGTCATCAGTAAGTCCCACCCACACATCAATGCATGAATGTAAATGAAGCAGAGGACAGCAGTGCCCACAATGACATCTAGCAAAAAGTTACTGCTTCACACCACATTCTATCTCTGAGAAGTCATTAAATAACGTTGTGGTTCAGTATCTTAGTAATTCCTTTCTGTACATTACCACAGCATGATCCGCTAAGCTTTAAAAGCAGTTCTTTTGTGTTTCTTTTTATTCACTTCTTCTATATGTTCTATTTTGTATCAATAAGGATAGAACATTTTATACAGATTCATCAGGGAAAGGGCTGCTTTTCTTTAAGGGGACAGTCAGGTTGTCCAGGATTTTTTGTGTTCACAGAAACAGGACTTCTCAGCTTGTGTCTGCATGAGATGGTCCACACTGTGCATCACTGTCTTCACTTTCATGTGGGGTTATTACCGTCACCTCCCTCTGTCACTAGCCTCCAGGCACATGTTGTCTCCTATCCACATGCATTCTGTCATGTCCCATTCTTTGAATAAAATCCATGTTTGGAAGATGGGAGTGAAGGCCAGGACTGAATTCTATAGATACACATAGAGGAGACAGATTATTATGCAGATTTCTCCCTTCCTGCATTCAAATGGTTGTAGGAAGCAGCTGCCTTGATTTCTTCCATTTGTGCAAGTCTGTGTTTATAGATAACATCTTGAAAGCTGTACCACATTCAGCTCCAACTTTATGGGAGCGGATTCTATCTAGTGCAGCAGGTGTAGCATAGATTCAGCAGCAGGACCATGAAGCGGCTTGGATGGACTGCAGCTGGGTACTCCAAAATTAGTAACACGGTAAGAGATGGAACTGTGCCTCCAAGTTTTCTCTGTTTTCCCTCTGGGTCTACTGTGGCAAGAACTTCTGCTCTCTGGAAGAATTTGCATTAATCTCAGAGCATGGTGCTTTTTTTTAGGTGTCCTCTGTTTGGAAAAAGCCATTAAACTCTTCTAATGAAATGAGTGCATATCAGTATTTTCACACAAGTACATTTCCAAAAGAGGTGTGTTTGCCATTTGAACTACTGCTCAAGAAACCTCTTCAGTATCTATTAGCAACTGTAAAGACAGATTTAGAGTCAAGAACTGAATTTTCGCAATTCGAACCTGGTGTTTCTTGATTAAAATGTATTTCAATATAAAAGAAATCTGCAATGACTGACCCAAAATGACCATGTTTTTGAAGGCTTGATTTGCATATCACCTAAACTTGCTTTTGTCTTTGCTTGCTTTTACGTGAGAGAATGGTTATCTTTGCACTATGGTTGTATAATTCCTTTATAGACTGCTCTTCTATGACAAGTTAATATCGTTGCCACCAACCCAAAGGAGTGGCACAAGTTGAATCCCATGCTAACGTCTGGTGGGTATCAAAATGGAGGACAGTCTCAGTGCAGAACCTCATATAGGTCATGAATCCTGTCTTAGGATCCATTTACATCAGATTTCTTTGTAACTTTGCTATGAACCTTCAGGGAAGCTACACAATATTTGGGTTATCTGTAGAGTACATTGGGAGACAGAATATAAACTATTCTGAAGGAAGAATTCTGATCCCCACTTTACTCTGTTCTGCACTGGCAAAATCCTTGCTTCCCATGAATCATCTACTGTATTTTACACCAATTTTTACTTAGCATTCTTTGGCCTGGCCTCTGCTGCTGAAACCTGTGACACGGTTAGCTGGTACAAGGCAATTTGGGATGCAAAGAACAAAACTTTCCTGCCTTTTGTTTTCAAGTAAGTCAGGTCACTGTCACTGCCAATAATGTTCTCCTCTGTATTTTTTATGCACATGAATATCATGCACTTGTATTGGCATTCTTTGGGAATTAAAATATGACGTTGATTGTTTATGCCATGTTACATTAGCCATCCCACTGGGGTCAACAGTATTCACACAAAGAAGGAATCCAGGTCTGAGCCTTTGATTCCTGTAGCATTCTTCCTTTAACCAAACCAAAATATTACTCTGTGCTTAGATTATGTTCAGTTGCAGCTGAGAGATGATTGTTTGTCTTTCAGATTCCATTCACATGACTATTTTTTCATAACTGATATAGGTTAATTTATACTGCATGCTCTCAGGACTATGTCATGTGAAAAGTAATATTTAGATAGCCAAATATCTGACACAAAAAGCATATGACTATCACATACACACATTTAAAAGTCCAAGAAATCACATCTCCCTAGTTGCTCATATCTTTCACTGTTTGTGTTGGTTTACTTTCAGTAAATACAACTGCAGATCTTTGTCCTGTGTCACATGTCAAGTAAGGATAAGAACCCTCAATACAGGAACTCAGTTTTCAAATGTAAATGAGGCAGATACCTAAATCCCAACAGTTTCCTTATACAATATATATATTTGAACTGCCAGATTATGCAGGTGTATGTTCAAGGGGTAACTTGTACATACAAGAACTCATTTATGACAATTCAACAATTTGTGTGAGGAAACGAAAATAAGTTTAGAGACTGCACTTTGGCATGTACACACTTTGCAAGAGTAATTGATGGAATGAATATTGAATACCTCATCTAAGGACATTAAAATACAGAACTGCTAAAAGTCACTAAAGCAAAGGATTTTATATTTTTTTAAACTTAAAATATTTTTTCTGGATTCTGTCTGTTTTATTCTGTGTGCTGTCTTGGTTAAACTCAATATAATAGAAAAACTAGATATTTATAGTTGTTTTTTTTAATTACATTGCAAATGCCTTGAAAATTGTAATGAGCTAGAGTTTAGATTTAGAAGCATTTAGCTACTCCATTTCCATCTGAATTGACATATAATACCATCTTTAATTCTGTATTTATCACAGGAATTTTTTTGCTTGAAAGATATACTTCTGGGAATATATTAATTGTCCTGTGCCATAATATCACTTCTGAAAGGATTAAGTCTTTAAATACTAGAGTTCAGTAGGACTGTTCTTAATCTTTGCTGTAATAATAAATACTGAATGTCAGACCTTTTCAAAGATCCAACTTGGAAATGTTGTTTATCTCAATGAAATAAGGGGAAGCTCCACATGTGTACATATTAAAGTAGGGAATTGTCATCCCAAACATAGCTTACAAAGATAATTGGAAAGGATTAATTTACTTCATATGGCTTTCAGGGACATGAATAGTCTGCTGTGTTCCCAGGAAACAAAGAATTTGGAAGTCTTTTGCTGGTGCAGAATTGTCTTCAAAGTTTGGATTCTCAAGTACTTTTAGGTGTACCTGTCCTTGAAAAAGTGATTCAACCCCAAACCTCAGGTTTTTCCCTGTCGGAAGCTTCTTCATATTTCTCCAGACTTCTAACATGAAATTTTGACTATTAAAATTTTTTGTCACTTTGTTTATAATATTTATGGTATAGAATTTCTTTCAATAAGTTATACATGTGTATATCTGTACATGTATAAATATAGATATGCACCAAGTTTTGGAAGACTCTGTCAATAAAATTAGGCCATGTTATGTTTGTTCTATCAGTTACAGTTTGAGTCAGAGAGGCTCAGATAGAGAGGCTTTTTTCAGTCTTGTATGGGAAGCTGGTTAATCAAGCCTCTGTACTCTTCATCTGCACCCGCAGTTTTATCCGAGTTGCATTTCCCTTGCTTAGATTCCTCCTACTTATGTAAAGCCTCTGGCTCAGCAGTCTAACATTGACCTATTTGTCCGTGGCCATTTACTTTCCACTGCATGGTAGTTCCATAAATGTGCTGTGCAAGCAATTCCCTTTCCAGCATATTGCCAGCTGGAGAGACCTGACATGAACCTTTTAGGAAAGCTGTGATATGGTGTAATATCCACATTCACCTGCAGCCATCAATTTTAAGGTGTTATCTCTGAAAAGCAGAGGGGATTGAGTGGATGTGCTGTAAAGGAATCAGTGGAATATCCACTTTAGTGCTCTCCTGAGAACGAAGGCATGGTCTGCCGAAATCCAGTCCAGCAAGTGTGCTAACGCTGCGATGTTTGTGTCAGCTGGACCTCCTGTGAGGTGAGACCCTGCAGAGTCTCTGTGGTCTGCTGTGTGTGACTCTGGTTAGTCCTCTCTCAACAAAGAGGTTTGCTAGAAACAAAATCTCCAGGACCTGTATTTAGACATGTAGCTTCAGGGGAAAAATAGAGTCTCAGAATTCCATTAGGGAACCTCTTCCTCTCTAGGGTTGCAAGAGTATCCAGTGGTGTGGGAACATCTACTGGTCTGGTTGATACTGAGGTACCAGCATTCAACTTTTACAGATGCAGATCAGATCTGCATTTCTCCCTTCATTATTGCTGGATGGGAATCTGCTTAAATGTAGAGAATATGTTGCTTATCAGCTGATGTGGTGGGACATGGAGCCAGCCTCAGCTGCAGGCTCAAGAAACCATGAAATAGATGAGTTTCATATATGATTTTGTGTAAAAAAAAAAAAAGTGACAGCTACACAAGAGTGGCTATAGGGCTGTGAAAGAAAGTCTTTCCACCTACGAACACCTATAAAATATCAGTAGGCAGTTTAAAAAGGGTCTTCAGTATGAAAAGGTAATTTAGATAGTATATTAATTTATTTAATTACTTAAGTAATATTTATTAAACGCTGTCATGTATGATATCTGGTTTAGTTGTGCAGATTTCTTAATCAGTGGATTTGCATATTGCAGAGCCCTATCTTAAGCTGAAAGCTCAAGAATTAAAAAAAAATATTTTTTCACTCATTGAACACAGGAGGTTGTTAGGCAGCCAATTTTAAGGAAATACAGGTAACTTTGTTTGGAAAATCTTAGGTGATGCAAGGCCTACACGCATTCACAAAAATGGCTTCACAGAGGGATAAGAAATGCCTCAGATCCTCAGAAATCCAAATCACCAAGTTCTAGTCGTATGCCAGGCCCCTGTTTTACTGTGCCATCAGCAAGCCACACTCTCTATTCTGTGGAAAACTGACTGCTGCCTCTTGTTCACCGTAGGAGCTGCACCTGTTCCTTCACTCCTGTGGCCACTCCTGATCGCCTCCCGAGTGCTGCTCTACAAGGCTGGACATTACACTTCCATGTTTGTTGTCAATGCGCATGACTAAAGTGGCATTTTCACATTTGAGTGCAGTCGAGGCCCCTTAAAGCAGAGGGATGCAAGTGTGAGAGAGAGATATGTTATTCCCTAATGGCTTATTACCATCCCATTTGCAATTCAGATCAGCTCTAAATTGACTGAAATTTTTAAACACATAGCAGGCAGTTTAAACTAATGATTGTCTGGAGGTTCACATCTGACACGAGCTAAGCTTCTGCTCAAAACAAATTGCAAATAATTCCTTCCTTGGAGTCAAAATGTCACTTTTTTACACTATGCATTGTTGCCAGATTTTGTCAGTTTCGTGAAAAAAAAAAAGCCACACCAAACCCCACAAAAAACTGCTGAATATTCTGAATTAGACAGCCGTGTGGCACTGGGGTTGCTCCCTGCCCCCCTTATTTAAAATAATGTATATGTGTGCATGGATCCCTGTAGCCTGACGGAAAATCCTTCCCCCGCTCCAACTCCCAACACCCCTCAGCCTGCACCACATGTCCCAGGGGCAGTGGGGGGCCTGAGCTTCCAAACAACCCTTGCAGGGAGTGGAATACCGTGGCCACCAGCATCTCTGTACCCATAGCTGCCAGGGGAATGACTGACTCCCCTTCACCCCAGGCATTCTGCCTTGGCCCTCCTCCCTGTTGTTGGCTTGCCTAGGCCTACACAGCCACGAGCCTGAAAGTAGGGGTGCCACGGGTGGCTGTGGTGTATCGTAGGGATGATGAACACCGCACAGACTGGGCACTGTGTGCCCTGATGGACAGTGCTGAGCCTTGTGCACTTCAGTGAAAAATGCCTGGTGCTGGCACAGAGCTGCAGAGATGCCTTTTCTTCAGGCCCTGGAGATGTAGTAAAATGGGCTTAATCCTTCATTGTTTCCATTTTTCAGTACCATGCAATGGCTGCTTAAAGCAGTATTTCAGAGTTTGAGTTTAATTCCATCAGGACTTCGAAGTCCATAGGTTTGATGATGATAAAAAAGGAAGCTCTTTAAAAATATCCAGTGGGGTGGAAATGGTGTGTTCAGTTCCCCTTGAAAGAAATTAAGTTTCCCTTGAGTTTCCCTTGAAAGAAATAACCCATCTGAAGGGACTTGCTGGAGAAATCTTAGTAACTTGCAACCCCATATAACTAAATGAGAATAGGGAAGTATCTGCTAATTTCTAAAGAGAAAGAGCTGATCTAGAGAGAAAAATAAAATCCACTTTTCTTTGATGGAATCCGTGTGTATTTCTGCTTTGTAGATGCTGTCAAAGAGATAAGGTTTGGGACAGTCTCTCCTTTTTACCCACAGTGTTACTGGATCAGTTATGTTTGTTGGATGTTACTTAAATGTCTGTATTACTTAGCTGATTTGCGGCTATTTTTGGTCTCCAGAAAGAGGTTTGTTTTTCAAAAATTATGACAATGAACCATCTTATGTTCATCACGCTTCTTGTTCAGTTGCTATTTATGTTTTTGTCTTGAACTGTGTATTGATATACTTTGTACAACACTGCATTTCTCAAAAGCTTTTGCGTAACATGTGGTCATGCTTAATGTTTTCTCGGTCTCTTTTCCCTCTGAGAAATAGTTCTCAAACTGTTCTTAAAATGGTGGTTTGATGGAAATTTGCTCATGAGAGAAAGTGTGGTGAAATGACATGCTTCTTATCTACAGAAATTGTAATTTCGCTGAAAATTTCCATTTTCTTGCTGAAAAATGTGAATGCAGAATGGATTTCAATCTATATGTGGGAAGAAATCCTGAAACATCATTTGATTGGCTTGATTAAGAATGTCTCTGTATTTGTGAGGAAGTAAAAGCTGAAACCAAATGAAAGGACTTTTCTTTGCTAAAAGTCAACTTTCCTACTACATGTTCATTGCATGTAAAAAATTGCGTTTCGTGGGGTTTTTTTTAAAAGGAGATGGTAAACGTGAAAAACCTCATTTCTTAAGATTTTTTTAACTTTTTTGGGAATATCTACCTGCTTGAAACTAGCTCTAGGAAAGAGGCGCATCTGTGTTACATTTTTCTTATGTCTTCAATACGTACAGTTGAAATGTGATATACTTTGCATTTAACAAAAAACAGCAACAACAAAGAAAAGGATCAGCTTACGGACTATGTATATGGATTAGTATAAAATAAGTTTCTGCTTTCAAAATGACTGTACAAGTGCCACCTCCTTCCACTATATAAATCTATTTTGTTGAAGAGTAAATTTAAATCCAGTTTGCCCAGCTGCAATTAAATATATATAATAGAAGCATTGCTGATTGATCTTAAGATTAGAACTCAAACCAAACTCTCTTTCGTCTCTGAGGCATGAAAAAACATTTTTCATCTTTTGATTCGCTGGAGGGAAGGAATGCCATCCCGAGGGACCTTGATAGGCTTGAGGAGTGAGCCTATGTAAACCTCAGGAAGTTCAACAAGCCCAAGTGCAAAGTCCTGCTCCTGAGTCATGGCAATCCCCAGCATCAATCCAGCCTGGTGGCAGAATGGATTTAGGACAGCCCTGTATAGAAGGACTTGGGGATACTGGTGCTTAAAAAATTGAATATGAGCTCGCAATGTGTACTTTTAGCCCAGAAAGTCTATCACACTGCATCAAAGGAAGTTTTGGCCATCAGGTTGAGAGAGGTGATTCTGTCCATTCTGCTGTGCTCCAGATGCCACCTGGAGGACTGTGTCCAGTTTTTGAGTGCCCAGTACAAGTACTGTTAGAGCAGATCCAAAAAGGGTCACAAAAACTCTCTGATGGCTGGAACACCTCTCCTATGAAGAAAGGCTGTGAAAGTTGTGGCTGTTTAGCCTGAGGAACAGAAGGTTCCAGGGAGAATGTATTGTCGCCTTTCAGTATATAAACGGAGTGTCTTGTCTTGTAGTGACAAGGGACAACAGTTTTAGGCTGAAAGAAGGTAGATTTAGATTGGATAGAAGGAGGAAATTTTTTAAAAATAGGGTGGTGAGATGCTGAAATGTTGCTCAGAGAAGTTGTAGATGCTCCATTATCACAAGTGTACAAGGTAAGGTTGAATGGAGCATTGAGCAACCTGATCTAGAGAATGTCCCAGTCCATCGTAGGGGAGTTTGACAAGATGATCTTTAAGGTCCCTTCCAACCCAGACCATTTAGCGATTCTATGATTCAGTGCGTGCTTTGGAGGTGTTTCTTGACCATTTCTCTAAGACCTTTAGTACATGTTCAGGACTGTAGCACATCCTACATTCTACATCTTTGCTCTGCTCTTTACCTCTAGTTAGATTTATGCCATGACAGTAAAATATATAGTACCAAAACAGGATTCATAATCCATTTGATAAAAAGGCTATACCAATTATGGCATGGCTTGATATTAAGGTGATGTGCACAGTACAAATAATTACATAGGTACCTTTTCTCCCTCACAGCAGTAGTATAGCTTTTTTTCCCCCTGAGTTACGACATGCACAAGGAGGGTTTTCTAGCAGACCAAAAACACCTTGTGAAGCAGTGCTACTATCTAACACTATATTAAAAGTTTCAACACTTCTTTTGGTATTAGTCTCTTTGTCTTATATTCATCTAAACATTACTTTCACTTAGAATCTCAAGTGAAAATAAAAATAAATGGGTATCCTAACCTTCTTGAAAACCATTTCTGATGCTTTTGCTTTACATTTTTCATGGTGCCATACATCAAAAGCTAATCTCTCAATAAACTCAGCCTGTGCATTGCGCTTTCTTCCATCTCGTGGCCCTTGAGAAAGCATGAGAGTATTTTCTAATACCATGAAGTATTTTCTAGTACAAGATGATAAAGAACAGAATCCTTTATATTTTCTCACTTTGATGCAACAGGGGCACAGAGAACAAATTCCTTGCAAATAACACAAAAAACACTTTAAAGAAACGCTGAGCTGCGTATTACATTAGCATTGACATGAGGACCCATAGTCTCTATAGCATGGGCCTCATGAAGATACCATGCAAATCCAATCAATTCAAGTACCTTTTGTCATATGAAGTTATAGTACATGTGCTGTAGATCCAGGATGTTGGAACATCCAAAAGATTCTGAGGCTTTAGTTAGACTTGGATAATCATCAAAAGCTTGGAAAGTTTTTTGTGTTATATGAACTATTTTTATCCGTGAAATCAGGCTGGAAATCTCCCAAGACTGGGTCCTGGGGAAGATTATTGTTATTTCAATCATCTGGCTAAAGAAAGAGCCTATTGTCATGTGTGATTATTGGCCTAATCCTGCAAACCATGCACAATGCTTTCAAACATGAAGTCAGTAAAGGTAAGCACAATAATATCTATATATATTTCAGGAGCTATTTCTACCTTAGCAAAAGAGTGAAAACAACGGCAGAAAGACAAGCTAATGTTATGTACCACACTTTACTACTTGTTTGAATTATAAATAAATAGAGAAGGACCTTTTTGGGAAGGGTTCCTTTCTTCTTTCTGAGTCTACAGTAACAGTGACTTAACTGATGAGTGTGGGTCTAATAATTCTGATAATACTGTTAAATATATAGTATTCTTATTTGACACTGAAAGCTGGAGGGAGGTAGTAGCCTTGATAGAGAAAAATACTCCATTAGTGAATGGGAATATTTTTAGAGTTAGTCATTTAATGCATGAATCAATTCTTATTCATTGAGTGTACATGCATGTTATCTATACAGTATTTGCAAACTCCTTTGCAACATGTGGTATATGGTACAAATGGTATGAGCTTTACAGCTTCTTTGATATGCTAGAGTGAGTGCTCTTAGCGTTTTTGATGACTCACACTGTCACTTGTGAATTAATAAGTGATCTGAACTCTTCAGTGTAATGAACCCTATCATTTATTAAAAAGGGAAAACTGTTCCCGTAATTAGTGTGGTGATGTTTGATAAGAAAATTCTGTTTTTGAGGGACTACTATTGTTAAATATTGTCGGTAAATACTGTTCATTTTTATGCTTAGCAAAGCACTTTCTGGTAGCCGACTTGATAAAATTTAGTGAAGCATTTGTTGTAAAAGTGTCCTTTAACAAATTTTGTCTACTGTCTATGTTATCATTTTTAAAAAAATGAAAATATTGAGAATATTGAAAATATAGGAGTTTGCAGTAAAGGGTTCTGTCCAAGACATGTCTTCCCAAACCCAAGAATGTTAGCATGGGATTTGTGGATGATTAAAAGGGCATTAAAAAGAATTAGTGACAATGTAAGCAACATGGTTTTTTACTTTCCTCAAAGCTCGTTAAAATTGTAAATTGGAAGATGGGCTCTGTATCCTTCAAAATGGCCTTGCATTTTTTGTATATTCCAAAAGTCAAATGGGAAAATTCTCTGAATTCTTACTTTTTTTCACCAAAAATAAGGGCAGTTTGTACTGCTTTCACTGTATGGAAAAAAAAGATATAATTCAGAGGACATTAGGCACCATTCCTTGTCTGTTTTCGTTTACTCTCCACAGTTGAATAGAGGAAAGGAAATGAAAAATCACTATGAAAAAATGAAATTAAAAAAAAAAATTTAGTTATGGGGGGATATATCTAAATACAGCCTTAAAATTCCATTAATAATAGGTACTGTTAAAATGCTATCTGGTAGTCATTGAGTTGTTTGCAGAAAAAAAGTTGGAAAACCATGGCTGACACTCTTACTGTTTTCTGAGACAGATGTTGAATTTGTCTTCATTCCTTAAGATTGATATGAACATGGAGAACTTCAAAAAGGTATCATTATGTTTTAAAACTGTTGTTTTTAAAGCTTTTTTAGCGCTTAATATAAACCTGTGTGTAATCTATCTTAAATTTCAATTGAATTGAACACCAAGGCTCAACATCAGTCTTCAAGATTTAGCAAAGTAATTTCCAGGCACAAGTCATTAAGAGATTGAGACAGAAATGGTCATATATGTTAATAGCTTTACAGATCAGCAAACCTAGTAGTTTCAGTGGGAATGTGTATGCCTGTGATGTTATTCCCATGCATGATTGTACTACCAGATTTCTTTAGCGTATGGAAATATACCTAAGTATGGTTACTCAGTTTACATTTCTGACATAATTGGTTGCCTGTATACATTTCATTTATAACAAGCAGACTCCATTTAAAATGTAGGCCTCAGAGAATTTCTGTTGTTCAGAAATTAAATTTAAAAGATATGTGTGGTTTCTACACTGTGTATCCCTTTTTATTAGAATTGTGGATTTTCTTTGAAATAATATTGTAAAGGTCAACTCTATTGTACAGATGATTTGCCAAGTTATAGTTAAAACACTGGAGGCTTTTTGTAGGATCTCAAATGAAAAAGAGGGAAAAAAAGGATGATAGAAAGATTATCACGTTATTAGTTAAGCAGCTGATTCCAAATGACAAATGCTGTCAATAAAATCTTCCCTTATTGGCTTTAAAATCATCCTCAAAATTATTTCTGTTTGCTCCAGTGGTTACCTATCATCCTGGAGTCTAGAAACAAGTCTTGAATAACAAGTCAGATTTCTATTTTGTGTGTCTCTGCTTCTCTGTTGTGTTCAGTGATAAATACTCTCAGTGATGAATTGGCCTGAACTTCATACCATTTAGATTTCATGTCACAAAGTGTTATCTTAAATTTAGTACCATCTGTGGAAGCCTGAATATCATTTTAAAAGGAAACAGAACCTATATTTCAGCTAAGTGGACCTTAGCATTCCTGTCACTATGCAATCTTAAAAGAACAGAAGTAAAGATATGAACACATTTTTAAATATGGCAAATTTGTACATTGAATAAATAATTAGAAAACTAGCCATTTTGTGAAGTAGCCATAAGTTAATACACTCGGGAAAAAATGCCTATTGATATCAGCTTCTTTAGAAAGAACATGCTTGTTTTAAGTTCAATTTTATATAAAATAAGAGTTTGGTTATGTAATTTCTTGTTGGACAAAAGACAAGAGTTGCTTAGGACTTACAAACATGCACTAATTAACAAAATGTGAGAATCATAGAGTCATAAAATTCACCTGGTTTGGAAGGAGCCTTAAAGATCATCTTTAGGTAAAGAGCTGCTTCCCTTGTGGTCAGGGACACTTTTTGCTAGACGAGGCTGCTCAGAGCCCGGCCTGGCCTTGAACACTTCCAGGGATGGGGCATCTTTGGGCGACCTGTACCAGTGCCTCACCACCTTCACAATAAAGACATCCTTCCTAATATCTATCTCTCAGTAAGATAAGTATGTATTGTTCCTACTAGCAACTCTAAGAAATAGAATTTCCGATTGACCTACATTGTGGCTTGAACATTCTGAATGGTTGAGAGTCTGAACGGTTTGTCCATGGCGGGGCACTTCACAAGGAAGGTGTAGCTCTGAATGTGTTCACGGGCTTCTATGTCTCTCTGTCTCTGTGACAGCTGTGATGACTCAGAATATTAACCAGATCACTTTTTAATAGTACTTTAGCTAAGCAGCTGCAAAACAGATAGCTTTTCAGTTGTTTAGATTCTTTTTTTGTCATTCTCTTGTATCTTTCCTTATGAAATTAAAAAACTCATAATTGTGCTAAAATAGGCTGTAATAAAGCCAGTGCATGCAAGTTTTAAACAATTGTTTTAGCACTGTAATTTTTAAGCAGTTAATGAAAGTCATTGTTTTAGATCTAGTCATGTAAGTGTAAAATTATGAATGTCTGCCCTATTAATCAAGTTGCTTTTGAATTCTAAAGAGATTCTGAGGTAAGAGTTTGCTCAGTGAGACATAATCGTTTTTCCAGCTCAATACAGACTAGTCCCATTATTCATGTTTTCTTTTCAATAAGAACTCACACTGTAATTCTAAGCACTTATGATAATTACAAAGGACATTTTTTCTTTTTCTTTTTTTTCCTTTCCTTTAAAATGCTTTTTTTTTGCTCCACTGGCATTATAACAAAAAGTAGAATATTATAACCATTTAAAATTCTAGTCGGGACACTTGCATTTTGCCTGGCAAATTTTACCCATTTTCTTCCTTGACTGTTCTGTACAGCTGTGTGTTGTTGAGCTGCTTTGCATACACCCCAGGTTTTGTGCTATTTCAGAGCTTATGAAATATGTCAGTTGTGACTGTCCTACAAGGAATTTGCTTACTGTAGAGGTGATTTTTTATAGATTAAAATTGGGCTTAGTGTGTACTTACCCAGATAAAGCCTGAGGCAATCAATAATTGAAAACACGAAGAGATTAAAAGGCCATTATATATATACACAATTAGAAATGCACGTATCATTGCATTCTTATAGAGATGGCTAAAATGAGACCTTTCTGGCAGTTGGTATTATCTAATCTCTTACGTAAATACCTATTATGGCTGTACTTGTTCTGTTATGGTAATGAAAGGCTTAAGCCCTCAAACCCATCTTCTCTGGTGTTTCACTCTTCCTCTGAGCTGGCTCCGACCTGGAGCAATGCAGCATGCTTGTCTAGTGGGAAGCCAGCTCCATGAGGACCTGATTGGAAATTAAGCTCCTGTTTGCTAAAACTGTTTGACGAAGCCAAGGCTGAGTTTATTTATTGCTTACAAAGGCAATATATAGGTGTGGTCATCGGCTTTCGTTGTAATTTCGCTTCTTACTTGCTGTGTGACTGTAAGCCAGATTCTTTCAAAGGTAGTCAGTTGATTTTTGGTCTTTCCAAATTTTCAGTGTGTAGCCATAGTGTTTTGAAATGAGTGCCTTAAAAAATTTGTGACTCAACCCAAAGTAAATAGAGACACTGGGTTTAGGACAAAAGACACCTCAGCTCAGCTGGTGTCTTTTTATGGCTTCAAAGGTCTCCAAGTAACTGCAGCCATCACATTGCTTGGGAGGAATGTGAAAGGTAGATGGATATAGGTATGATATGATATGATATGATTGATATGATATGATATGATACGATATGATATGAATGCCCATCATTTCCTTTTGAAACCTACTGAAACCAGTTGGTTCCTTTGCCCTCAAATAGTTACCTCAAATATAATGAAATTTCCATTGGAAATAGTCAGTAGAGATATAGATATATCTGTATCTCTGTCCTTAAAATTCTGGATGTGTCTTCTCTCTTCATGAATTGCATGGGGAATCAATGGCTATGTTAGCCAGGATGGATTTCTTAACCTTTCTCTCCCCTACTCTGACAGTTTTTGTACAGAGTAAAATAATTATCTAAGCAGATTAGATTTCAGACTGTACTTTCACTTTAGGGTAGTTTAGTGTAATAGGTGATTAATCTGCTTTTTTATGTCCTTCCTTTTTGTTTCCTCTCTTTTTGGAGAGGGTGTAAAGACCAATGCAAGTAAGATATCCTGTTACCAGTAACTGGAGACTGGGATCTCAAAAGAGAAGCTACTGTTAAAGGTATAAACCATACCAGCTATTTTTTATTCACTGATACCACTCAGTGTTATGTGCTTTTGGATTTAAGATCATTTTTATTTGTATCTGCATGACCTGTTTATCACTGAAATACTACTAGGGGAGGACATTAGACAGAAAAGTGTATTCTTGTCATACAAGTAGTTGGTAGTATTTTAAAGCACCGACACCTGTGGTGCTAATAGTTGCAGCCAGAATTCATACAAGCATGCCTGAAAGTTACTGATGATACAGATACTGCACAGTGTGATTTTTCATAAAGTGGCAAAGCATCAGGAACAAACGATGAATGATTTCAGTAGGTGATTAGGCCCATGAGTACTCAACAATTGTTGTCGTGGATTAGGCGGCACTTCAGAACCTTGAGATAGTTGTCAATTTTGTGGGAATCTCGGCGAAGGCAGTGCAGCAGGTTATAAAAGGCAAAGAGTCTGGAGTCCTCATCAGCAAGCTGCAGGGATGGAAGTCCGTCCCACGGAGTGTAAATGTCATTTCCAACCTCCCCAGAATGAACCTAAATACACAAAGCGGTACTAATAGTAAATTATGAACCTGACTGGATGTAGAAGGCAGCATTTAAAATACTGTCCTTGAAGAATGCTAGTTACTAGTGTATAGCTTCTAATGTGCTTTCTGCTGTGGCTCACACTATTCCGTACAATGTTCTACATCTTTGTTCAGATTTTGAATGAATTTTTCATATTTTTCAGTTTATTTCCCTAAAACATGTAAAAAGCATAACTGTCTCAGTAGTGTTTTAAGAGAACTAGTGTGTTAACCAATATTCAGGGAAACCTGACTTTGCAGAGAAATCAAACCTTCCTTCATGCATGGACTCGTCAGGGACATCTCTCTTTGGCTCCCTCCACCTTCAAAACTTTGTTAACGCTTGTTCTTAGAAGTTGCTTGTGTGCAACAAACAGATTTGTCTCAGCCCTTATCAGACAAATATCTTGATAATATATATTCAGAAGTACTGGGCTTCAGATTCCATAAAGAAAAAATGCTGAGTGATACAAGGACCTGTAATGTTAGAAAGCTACATGTAGGAACTTGTATAGTGAGTTAGTATCTGAGGTGAAGATTGGTTTAGGTCTCCTTGTTTGAAGACAATCATTAATTTTCTCATATCACATAAATCTACCTTTCATAGCAGGAAGGAAGTCCGTGCCTATTGGTGCTTGTGCACCATCCTTATTTCACGCAAGTTGTACTTTGTAAAGACACATAGGAGAGTATCTGTGGAGCCGCTATCATTTAGTTTAAGCAAAAGGCAAAAAAAATACCCACTATGACTCAAAAATGTAGTTTGACACTAATGAACGAGCCAGTCTTATCTCTTTCTGTAAATAGTGTGAATGGGAAGGTGGTGACAGGGCAACTGGAGCAGCACCTGACTTCTTACTCTTATCTTGGATCCTCACCTGCACGGTTTTTACACATGGATGTGTGATAGAGATGTATTTGATTACACTGATAAATGTATATGTAGCCTGGATAGTATAAGGTTTCTGAGTGAAGAGACACCTGACTGAAAGAGAGATCATGAGTGATCTAGTGGAAAATGGTGGATACAGTGATGGTGGCTTTCTTTGTGCTGTTCAGCTGCTTGGAGCAGTGAAGTCAGAACCTCTTGTCAACATCTAAATCACTGACAGAATGATAAATTCAGCAACTAGCAGAGGCCCCTTTAAAAATAAACAAGCGAGAGCTGGTTTTATTCAGGAAAGCTTTCAATCTATTACTGGTAACAAGAGCTATTCAAGTATGGGTTTTGTGAGACAATAGCCTTGTTGTCTAAACTTACAAGTGTAGGGGGAACTAAGTCTGACACAGAGTCCAGAGAAATCAGTGTGGTGTGAAAAGAGAAATGGAAGATATCAGGGTTACCTTGCTGTATGCCACATCTTTGCAATAGCCCAGACTCTCAGAGCTGTTTTAAACACATTATCTGTTTCCCAAAACTATGCATCATACCTATGTGTATACAGATACATATATATATGCTAAAACATATATATATAAATATGTGCATATGGAAAAAATGGAGAGGCGTCCTTAAACAATCAGGATTGCAAATTGAAAATACTCAAAGATAAAATGACCATAGCCAGTCCTGATGATTACACCTTCCCCTGAAGCATGACTGGGAGTATGATAGATTATTCTGTGACAATCATATCACATTGTCTCTTTTGAAATTGCAAGATAGCAGAAGACAAGAAAGCTGAAAGAAGAAAGCTGAACAGTTCTCAGACTCGACTATTTTGTGTACCTTTTTTATCTTCACATCTACTGTTTCCTTTCATATTCCAGGTAGGGAGAGTTGTATGTGTCTTCCTTAAAGCAATAGGCTGGAAGGATGTTAAGGCTCTAATACTTACCCGCCCAACTATTTTCTCCATTCCTTCTAGAAGCCGCTTGTTTTGTTCTTCAATCTCCACAGCCTTCCAGAGAATGGTTTCTGGAGCTTCTTTGATTCTTTGTACTTCAGAGGCCAGATGGATCAGGGGATCATTCCAGGAGCGCAGAACTCCCAATATTAAATTCAGTAGGTCTTCATGCTGCTCACCCATAGTAAGGAAAGGCAGTTAAAAGAAGAAAGCTAAATTCTGATAAAATTAGAAGATGTTTAGAGCAGTGTCCTCAGACACTGTGATTCAGGAACTTATCCCAGAACCTATCACTGAATGTGCCCTATAGCCCTGTCTTAGATACCTCTATGCAATTGCATTTTTGAAGTCTGTCATTGGTGTCATCGTGTTCTACAATATTTGCACAAGCCATATCACGGTGGAAAATCTAATTGAATACTCTCAACATTAAAACTAGCAAGCATAACTCTGCCTTATCTCTGTGAAAGCAAACCCAGAACTCCTTATCTGATTTTTGATGAAGATGTTAAAATCTAATGATTATTTTTATTATTTTGTTTTTAAGTTTAGTACTGACTGGAAGGTGCCTATTATGGTAAACGACTGAATAGCTTTTATTGCCTCTACATAACTCATCTCTTCTCCCCTTTGAACAATAATGCTTCCAGCAGTAGCTCTCTGGTTTTAAAATTTGTCCTTTCTTGTGGGCAGTAGGAATTCATAAAACTTATGGTTTAAGTATGTGGCAGTATTAAACCTTTTCTTCTTTGCTAGATGCACAACCCAGGGCTGTGAATTCCTCTCAATATTGCTCCCAATAGAATTTCTGAATGACACACTGAGGAGCTGGCGATACTGTGGGATTGCAAAGATACCACCACCACCACCATGCAACTGATAGAGATTTTGCTCTGAAACAGCTCCATTTATGTAGCTCTGCTTATTTTTTTTCCTGAGAATTATCAAATTGTATCTGTGAGCATAGGCTGACCAAGATTGTCTTCATCTTCACTAAAGTTTATAATCATTATAAATGATGTATGTACGTAGAGTGTTTCTCTTTACAATTATTTTGCAGATTTTCACACTAGAGTCTTTGTATTTGGATGATGATATGACCACTTTTGCCTAATGCTAACAGCAAGAATATCTATTCAATGCTTTATTAGTAATGCCAGTGTTTTGAGTTACTGGAAAACTATTTACCTCTGTCTACATACAGCGATGTGTTTTTATATATGTAAGTATATTAGTTGTTCATAAGATGTTTTAAGATAATGTTTAAAGGTTGTAGAGTTCTCAGCACTGCACAAGCATGGTACCTGGCATTGCTCCATGAGGTAGTATTTTAATTGGAAATAAGATGCAGTGATTAAGCGTACCATACAGAAAAAGAAAGAGATGAAAGTCACTGGTACTTATATATGCTGTGTGGTTTGTAACTTAGTATCAGCAAATGTTAAATCAACTTTAGCTTTTTGGTTCTTTCCTTTTCCTGGCTTTTTTATTCCGATTGAGCTGATCTCCCTCTCACTCTGACTGCTGCCTCACTGTTCCATAACCCTCCTTCCCTGACTTCCCCTGCTCTGTCTTACACTGAATGACAATAGAAATAGGACTTACATGAATCTGCTGAGCCTGCTCCTTATCTTCAGGAGTGGTTAAAGATGCAGTGTGGCAGCTATTGACAGCTTTTGCAATGAAACCCCGGCCCTGGGCGTAACGTTCATCCTGCAGATCAGCACGGAGAGGTATTACTGACACAGAAAGGTAAGAGCTTCCGCTCAAACACTGTGCTAGATAATTGTTGTTCCATAGCTTTTATCACTGCTTTTATGCTGAAAAGGTCAAAAGTTTCTGGTGAGTCTCTAGAGTGGAACAGACACCCAGCAAAAACAAACGTTCCACAGATAAAGAATGATGGGAAAATGGTATCTTTTAATAGAAGTGCTGGGGATCTTAGCAACATTCAGGACTATATACAGATTTGGTCACCATTGGGACTATCACTGTCTGTGCAGCAGTCATATTTGTTTACTTATTAGATGTTAACATATGTTTGTGATTAAAAAGTATTAAATTGCAATTTTGTATTTTCTTGCTCTCAGGAAAGGAGTACTTACAAATTCATTGAACATTTCCGAAGAGAGGAAGTGGATGTAGTGTGAAAGTTTAACTGCTCGGTCAAAAAGTTCCTCAAGGGAAAGTTGGCAATTGACAGATCCATTGGGGCAGATTGGCAAAGAGGTCACTCCTTCCTTTGTCAGAAGCATGTGGGACACCAGAAGGACCACCAGCAACAAACCTGTTCAAGTTTAAAACACAGCAAAATGGGCTCACATTGACTTGCAGGTGCATTTAGAAGCAGATGTCAGAGCCAGGTGCTGGGTGATGTGGGTTGTGCTGTCACATGGCTCAGAGTACCCCCTGTGCTGGCTGTTGAACAGCAGTGGAGGATGGACACACTGTAATTCTGTAATTCTTTTATCCTTTCTCCCCTCTGTCATCCTGATGGTATAGCAGAGCCTGTTACAGAGTTTGAAGAGACAAGGTAACCTGTGCTGCATGTACAGTGTATTCTGAAGTCTCTTACTATGTGTCTGACTTTATAATATAGTGATAAACAGAAGAAAAACAAATCAAACTTCTTCACAGTGCAAATATAGATACATAATTATTTTTGTGCAGATACATAAGTTTGGAAAATAGATTTGTCCTTTTTTTTTTCCTTTCT
>VZTE01005812.1:620668-693964 GCA_013397775.1 Eulacestoma nigropectus | reverse complement strand
TTTTTTTTTTTTATTTCTCCTCCCAGAGGTCCTTTTCTTCTTTGCAAACATTTGGAGTTAAAATTAATTTTTGTGGGAGGGTGGTTAGGTCATTTTTAAGGTTGTGATTGTCCTGGGAGTTCCTTCAAAAGATTTCCAACAGCTGTGCTTCTTTGCTTTTTAAAGTTTAAGCCTAAATTTCCTACTTCTAAGAAATCAGTGATAGTTTTTGTCTTTTCTCCTGAGCTTCTGAAACTGATATAAAGAACTTCTCATTATCTAAAGCACAAAGCCTCATCTATTTAAAACTTTTCATATTAACTTAACAGTTTTTTATTCAGTGAAATAAAATATACAGAGAAAAACAATGGAAAATATTTAAAAGAGCATATTTGGTAAATGAATGTACTTGTTCTGAGACTTTTACTTCTGGAAATTGACCTGTTACCTATATTGGTTCACTAGACTTATTTAAAATGCTAAATTAAGTTTATTTCATAAATCAGAAAAACTATCCCTAATGATATCATGTGATGTTTCTTTCTAGCTCTACATTCAAAAAAAGTGGATTTACACAATATTGAAGGAAGCCTTCCTCCTCCCCCATGAGCAAGGTACATGATGCACGCTGCAGTTAGGAAAGTACTCTGAGGAATAACTATGAATAAGAAAATCTGAGACTTGTTGGCTTGGAAAGTTGACGGCCATTAGGAAAACATTAATTTCAAAATTACTACATCACCTCTAGACTTGTGGATAATGACTTCCAGTCATAGCCTTCTGAGTGGTTTAGCAAACCAGTCCAGATCCAAACTTTCACGTGCAGGTGTGACATCCCTTGAGCCAATTTTCTGTGACAGTGCCCAGTGCAAAGGCACTCTTAGAAGACAAAAGGAATCAAACTCCTTTCTTCAGGTTTTTCCCTTTCTGGAAATCTAGATGGCTGGAAGACCTCTGTTTCTAGATCTGTTACATTTCAGCTGCCTCCTAATTCAATAGAAATGGAAAGAAATATAAAAATTATCAGCAGGTGAATGTCAAAAATCTTACCTTTCAGTGAAGACCCCTTGGTGCTCATGGTAGGGATCCTGTATGATGACTTGCTTTACCAGAAAGAAACCTCAATACTTGCTGTTATTCTCTGCACATACCACTTTTATATACACCATCCAGGGTCCATTTTGCATACATTCAGCAGGTTGTGGAGTTTGCCTCGATAATTACAAACATCAAATTGCCTTTCTTCCACATTCATATTCAGTATTTTTTGGTTATTTTTCTTTTTTTTTTTTTTATTTTAGCTGTGAGGGGGAATTTCATTAATAAGTTGAGCTGTGGGATCCCAAGTATGATTGAATGAAGAGAGTGCCAATATTTTGCCCTGAACGAGGTGAAAATGCCACTGATCCTAGAAATCTCCAGTTCTGAGACTGGAGATATTCTGGATATTCTGGATATTCTCCATGTTTCTAGCCTGCTCTTCCCACTCCCTGCAATAGTCTTCTCATCCTTCCTTGTTTCTTCGGCCATCTAAGCTTGCTTACATTAAAATTCTGGCTATTTGTGGGAGGCAAACAGTGGTTTACAATGTCCCCATTGAGAGAAATGGCATAAATTGTACAGAAATTTAGCCAGAGTAAAGTGAACGGAGGCTCCTGGAAAGACAGATCACTATCTGTAAAATTATAGATATGACATTCCTGGTCATTTAAAAAATATATTACACAGCACAAATCTCTGTCTGAGAGAGGTTTAGAGAAATAGGCTGAGTTTTTATATTAAAAAAGTAATAATTTAGAAGAATTGAAGAGGTAGGAGTTATATGTTTGCTGCTTAATCTGAAATGTCTCATGAATGAGTTAGCATCATTTAAGAAGAAACAAATCCAACCTCTACAAAACCATGAAATTATTTTCTGTACTCAAAAACCCTCTGCGTAAAAGGTGGGCATTTCCACCACATGCAAAACACGTGCTGTCGTCAGCAGTGAGGTTTGTTCTCCAATCTGATGCGTCTGTGGTAAGCTGCAAACCAGCCTCAGCAGGTTGGCCCTGTTTTCTTCTTGTGTGAGGCTCATCTGCATGAATATGTTAGCAAATATATAACCTTTCATCTGTTTCTCAGGTCCATTTACCCATGAAGAAACTTTCCAAATTAGATGGTCATAATGAATAAGGTATACAGTGTTAATGAATTTTCTTACCTTTAGACAGCTTGTTCCATACCTGTGGAATGGGTATACATACAACCCAGGATCCTTCATTATTTCAGTATTCTTGAAGTAATGATGAATAAGGGAGAAGAAAGGTAAAGCATTTAGGAAAGGCATTCCCTGGGAAACAAGATGCTTCAGCAGTAAAACCAGTAACAGGTGGTCTACATCTGCTAAGTTCTAAGATGTTTGCTAGAACAATTTGTTCTGCTTAGAGGCTGCATCTTTACTGGAAATTGAGATTCTGCTGAGTAAATGAAGCATTTGTTGTCTGCAGCAGGAAAAGTGGCAATTTGATGAAGGCAGTAATATTAGAAAGAAGCCACAGCAAAAACTTTGGAATGGATGGTAGAAAAAACAGCTGTATTCTAAACCACAATTAATGGCATATGAGCCTGATTTAATTCAGCTTCATTTGAAAACCTGCCCCAATAAGATTACAGGTGAGACTGAAAAATCCTGGTATCTTACACTAGAAGAATCCTGTGAATTAGATGAATGAACAGTTCGCAACCCACCGGTTGCTCTTTCATTTACTAGTCTCCTTTTCTTGGCATTTTGAGGGTTTGGTAGTGGGGCCAAAATAAGGCACACAGTTAATTAATATTAGGGACTTGATAACAAAGGCAGCAGGTAAACTCCCAAGGCTTTCCTTTCCATTTTTGGAGAGAGAGGCCTCTTTGAGGTCTGATGGCATCAGCTGAAGTCAATATCCTCGTATGACCTAGCTTAGAGAAGAACCTGTCTCTTGCTGTGTAAATGTAGACAAGCACCTTAAATGCAGATCACAGGAGACTGGTTTATTTGAAACCATCGAATGACGTTTTAATTAAAACATTTTACCACAAAATAATATACTTTAATTTTCTCTTGCACCTTTCATCCTCAAATACTCTACGAACATGAATGGATTAAAATTGTCAGCAATCAAGAATCATAGGCAGGAGAGAAGACACTCTCTGTAAAGTAGATAAGTATAAAGGCGAAGTTCTTTTACCAGGTGTGAGAATTGACATAGAGGTAAAGTTTATTTGTGTCTGCCCAGGAAGTCTTGGGGGAAAAAAATAAAATAAAATTCCTGATTCCCAGACCTGCATTTTAAGTGAAGAACATAATTTCTTACTAGTACCAAAAAAGAAAAGACAAAGGTGGGAGAAAGAAAAGAGAGGAAAGTTACAATAACCAGAAATAAATATATTAAAATATTAATTTTATTTTATAAATTAGGAATTTGGTTTTATAAGTTGAATAAAAACTTGAAAGTAGCTGAAAATGCTTCTTTCCGCCTTCTGAAAGTGACCTGGCTTTATATACTCCAAAGAAGTAGTATGGAACTTGGCATCCCATAGTCTCTGATTATTCTCTGAACCATGGAAAGAAAGTTGATTCTAGCCCCCAATAGCCACCTAATTACCTAATTTTAACAATAGCTCGAGACAGCAATGTAAATAGCTGGGCACTTATCAGTACTGAGGGAAAAGCCTCTGGAACAACATGAGGAGCTATAAAGCACAGCTGTGATTAGCAGCATGTTTCCATCTCCCTTGGTCTTTTACTTCTGCCTTAGAAATATATATATATATTAATTATCACATTCCTTTTATCTTCAAGGTCTTTCCTAGAAATGAGTAGTTGTTACCACGCAGAGTAAACAATATACCAGAAGTACGACTTACTATAGGCAGATTTTATTATATAGCTTTTAGCTCATTATTCATGCTTCATAGGCATTGTGTGATGTATAAATATTACAGATAAAAATATTTAGTGCTCATTATTCAATAACCTTATCTTTCCATCTCATATCAGGTTGAAAACCATGAATTAGACTGTGGCATCTTGATTAAGAACTATTGATCAGTAGTATAAGATCAAATATTCCTATTCCATTTTACTTTATTTGAAGTTTTTGAGATAGGCAAAATCTTGTGTCTGATTGATGGCTAATGCAGAAGAACGAAAAATCTTTTCTGATAGACTAGCTCCTTGCAGAATACTTAAGTAGTTTAATTAAAGACTGGTAATATCACTTGATTTTGACTTTTACTTACTTGGAAGTATCTGTCTTTAATTACAGAACATTAGTTGATGTAGAAGTTTGAAATGCCAAATTTTTGTTATGTTTTTAAAAGATGATCCCCAAGTGCAGATCATGCAAAGCTGAATGTTCGGAAAAATATTCGTGTATGTGATCTAAATGACTGAGTCTTTAGATACACAATTTAAAAAAAAAAAAAAAAAAAGAGGTGTTCTTGTGTTCTTGTTTTGCACATGCGATGAGAAATACAAGGAAGGCCAAGGCCCCGCTGGAATTAAATCTGGCAAAGGATGTCAAGAAGAACAAGAAGGACTTTTTCAAATACATGAATAACAAAAGGAAAGCTAAGGACAGTGTGGGCCTGTTACCAAACAGAAGGGACACCCTGGTAACAGAGGATGCAGAGAAGGCAGAATTGCTGAATGCTGCCTTTGCACTGGAACAAGACCAGCTTTCAGGAATCTCTGACCTGGGAGACCAGGGTAGAGGAGTGTTGGAAGGAAGATTTTCCCTTGGTCGAGGATGATTGGGTTAGGGAACAACCAGGTAAACTTGATGTCCACAAGTCCATGGGCCCTGATAGGACTTGTCCACAAGTCCATGGGCCCTGATAGGATTTATCCACAAGTGCTGAGAGAACTGGTGAGCACCATAGCAAGCCCACTCACAGTCACCTTTGAAAGTTGGTGGCACTCAGGAGAGGTGCCTGAGGACTGGAAAAAAACAAATGTCACTCTGGTTTCCAAAAAGGGCAAGTGAGAGGACCCAGGGAACTACCAGACAGTCAGCCTCACCTCAATCCCTGGAAAGGTGATGGAGTACCTCATTCTGGGGGCCATCTTTGTCCACATGGAGGACAAGAAGGTGATCAGGAGTAGTCAGCATGGATATACCAAAGGTAAATCATGCTTGGCCAACCTAATTGCTTTCTATGATGAACCAACTACCTGAATAGATCAGGGGACAGCAGTGAATACTGTGGAAAGCAGCTCTGTAGAGAAGGACCTGGGGTTCTTGTCTTTCTTTTATAGAATATTTGCTAAGTTATCCTGTCAAATTCTTAGTGGTCGGCTTTGAAAAGTTGCAAAACTGTTTTATCTGGATCAAAACCAAATCCTCAGAGCACTTTAAATTTTCATAAAATCATAAAATCATAGAATGGTTTGGGTTGGAAGGGACCTTAAAGTTCATCTTGTTCCAACCCCGCTGCCATGGAGAGAGGCACCTTTCACTAGACCAGCTTGCTCAAAACCCCATCTGAAATTGTGGAAAATAAATTTGGAAGAGGAACATAAACAAAATATTTTTTTTCATCTAGATAGTTTTAAATGAAAAATATTTTGTCTTTTATGATTACTCCCTATAATATCAATGAAACTTTTGTGCAAAATTTAAGTGATTTTCTAGGATTCTGTTAAAAAAGGGCTCTTTCTTCTCCCATCTTGTTCATATAGGGAACAGGAGAATTTTAAAAACATTCTTTCCAAATGTTTGTCTCAGCAAAACCAGCAAAATGGGAATTGAGTCCTTTCTTCGTGTGCTCTCTGCATGCAGGCTGGTAAAAAATAGATAAGAACATAAGGAAAAATAATTCCATATGGAGAAAAAAAAAAGGTGGAAATCTTTGGGAGATTTTCAGTTTATTTTTAATTCATGTACCAGTGTGGTTTCATAAAATTTCATAAGGAGAAATAAAAATGAAATGGCAGAACATGTTTTAAAAATAATTTATCAACATTGCCACTACGATGACATACATCTAAGTATACCATGAAATATTAAGTGTGAATCCCAAGTAGAATTCCAGATAATGATAACAAAAACGCAGGGGACTTTGCAAAGAATGGAGTAAAAGCTGGCTAGTGTATATTGTTCCGTGATACTTGAAGTTGTTTGAAGCCTGTGGCTCAGTGCTCCCTAATGCTGTATCTGTGTATTATCAAATAACTTGGCAGTATGAATTTGATCTGGATCACACATAACTGCATTATGGCACTTCAGCTGAATTATTGAGAGACCACATTACAGTACCCTGGCCTGATACTTGATACCAGATTTATCTGACCCTTGGAGGTCGGATGATAAGGATCTGACATCTGCTAGGACAGAAATGCACTACAAAACTTTTTGTATCAATATGAAGTAGCAGACTGAGCCCATGCTGGTTCAGCGTTTAATGTAGTATGGTTGTGATATTAGTTATCCAATACCTTAAATCCAGTTTTCCTTTTTCAGAGGTGAAAACTAGTGATTTTGAAAGTGAAGACAAAGGGGAATCTCCACCCTCCAAAAAATCTTTAGAATGGATTACTGGAACCATTGCTGTATAGTTGAGATTTTGAGTAGTTGTGACAGCTTCTTCTGTCTACCCAGTTTGAGTCTTGTTCTGCTTCTGAGGCGGTGGAATAACATGCTATGCCATAGCTGGCCTAATTTTCAAAACTGTGAGATACAGCCTAGTCCAAATGAAGAAGTATGTAAGTATTTGCACTCTTTGAGATACTGCTATAAAAACATCACTGTTTTAGCTCTTAGCCTCAAGAAAAAGTATGCTTGATTCTGAGGCACACTGAGCATCATAACTCCAAAGACTGAAGACCTAGTGATTTGAATAGATTCTATGTTTTTTGCCTGTTTTCCCATACATTAATTTTTTTGTATGATTTGTTTTCCCTTGACAATGTTCATCTACAATCATAGCTACAATATGCTACAATCAAGTTATTTTCCATAAGAACCAGATTTCAGCTAATCATTCTTCAGGAAAAAGTAGAATGAGTTGCAAGATTTTACTTAGGGTAGGCGTGCCATAGTGGAATTTACTGGTAAGCTGAATAATTATTGGTATTGGTTTAAGGATTATATTTGTGTAACACATTTCTAATAAAAAGTAATAAACAGTAAAATTGCCATCAGAAGGCTGAAATTTTACTGCCAATAAGTGGGGAATAGGAGAAACAGAACTTGGTTTAAATATTTGCATATTTTTAATTCTATGGATAAATGCATCACTGGAAAAATATTTCCTTAAGTTCTTTGTGGAACTAGAGTCTGTAAAAGTAAGGGGATTTTTTTTTTCAATTGCGAATACATTGAAAAGAGCACTGAAGTGTGCACAGAGGTTTTGAGCACATTTGAATAGGAAGGTATTTCCACAGACTGTGGTAAGCATGCTTCTGTTTTAGCATGCAGTCTTTGATTTTAGTAACGGATAGTAACACAAAATCCCAAATGGCAGTTTTGTCCTGTCCTTTAGAAGTGCATTTCATGAAGATGCATTTTTCCTCCTGATGTGAAATGCATGTGAAATGCTCATTGGTCCAATACTTTCTGATATGTATGTCAGGATTGAATGGAGAATAAAAGGTGACTAGAATTTTTTTTGGGGGGTGTGGTATTAGCTGAAAGCAAAATAACAGGCAGAGATCTATGCTGATCTTGTTTCTTTGGGAGGATTTTACTTCTAGCTGTGCCTTTATGAGAGGGAGGAGTGCGTATACTGCTCAAAATTCTCTGTTTCATAGTGGAATGGAAGTAATACTGAAACAATGTGACTTTTACTTAATTGTCTCCAAGGAAGTATTTAATGTCAGAGCTTTCTCTGAGTGATTTCGAAACCTATCACATTTTCTTTTCTTCATTTGTTTGTTACTGTCTCTAAACCTAATACATAAAACCCCCCCAAACATACAAAACTCCAACAAACCCCGAAGGGACGAGGTATTTGTGTATTGGGCATCTCCTGTCCCACAGGAAATTTGGAACCTCAAATCTTATTTAGTATGTCACTAGAATATTTTTTCTATTCTACCTAATTTTTAAAATATTTTAGTTAATCTTGTCATATTTATTGAACCCAGGCTAGAAATTAATATTGGCATAGATTTTTTTGAAAGACATGTGAAATTATTTTAGTAAGATACATTCACCTACTTCCTAGAAGTGATTTCTTTGAGGAAAAAGTGGGAAAGTAGTTATTCAGTGACTATATATTCTGTGCTATTAAAAGGCATTCTGCTACAAGGTAAAAGATACATGGAAATACATATAGATATATACAGCAGGCACAGGCCATGGTCTGTTCTGTGCAGAGGTTGTCACCTATTCCAGGGTATCTGACAGTGTTTGCTTATAACTTCAAAACTTATAGCTGATAGCTATATTGGACAATAATTAATATAAGCAAAAAAAAAATAAATTATTGTCAATAAAAATGAAAATAACTGAAACTTTTAAAGGGAATATTTTTAAACAAAAATAGAAAAAATATAGTCAAGAAAACTTTTTAGTAGCAAACATTTCTAACCAGTCCTTAAAAGGTCAAATACATGAAATTGCACACCTGCAGCACATTTTTGTGTTTAAAAATTCATTAAAAAATATTGAAGGTGCATTTCTGTTCAATCTCTTCTCTAATGAATATATTTGCATATAATCACAGCTTTTCTCCTTTAGAGCTTTCTTACTCATTTCCTAAGTCCTCAGTCTGGAACTTGATCTTGTGGGATTTGCAAAGCTGAGGCCAAAGTCACCATGGAAATGTCATGACACTGCCATTTTCGGAAAGTGCCTGGTCATTGTAAGTGGCTGACACGGGGCAGCTTCGTGGCTGAGCAGGAGCAGGAACATCAAACTGTGCAACTTGCTTCATTAGCCATGGATTTTTGCGTAAACAGGAAGAGGTAAAGGAATTGTTGCCTGTTTTGTCTATGTATTTTACTTTAGTTTTTTGAAGTGTGATTATAAAATCATTATTTGAGCTACTGTTCAAACACAGCTCTTCCCAAGGCACAAAGGCTTTGATATTGCAGTCTTCCTTGGGAAAAAAATCAAAAACCACAGCAACCCAATAGGAGAGAGTGGAGTACAGCACAATCTTTGCATCACTTTCTCCTTATAGATTTTCTGAAATGGCTGTGGTTTCAAAGCTTGGGGCTAATATTCCCTGTGGAGCATATTTCAAGAGCGTTTGGCTTTATACCTGTGAAACACATCAATACCATCCCACCTTCTCGACAGCAGAAAAGATAAAATTTTCCTAGTGAATAAAATTAACTTGTTTGTATCCTTCATAAAAATGAATATGCTAAACAGAGGTAGTTAATTAAAAAAAAAAAACCTAAAAGTATTCTAATTAAGGGACTGAAGTTTTATTCAAATTATTATATTTTTTCTTTTAAAAAAATCCCAACCTCCTTAAACTTACAAGTTTTTAAATCAGTCTTCAGAAAGTGGAGGAGAGACCTGTATCAAAATAATCATTTTTACATTCACATTTGCTGTGAGGGATGCAATCATAGTATTAAAGATTTCTAATCTGCTCTAAATCTTATAAGAAAAAAAATATTTCAGTTATATGTAGGAGAAAGAGAGCCAAGTTACAATTAATGATGGTCGAAGAACAGAATATCTCGGTTTTTGAACATTTATTTCTCATCTTTATAACAGTGGACCAAAAGAGTATTTCATGTTGGCTTGCAAAATTAAAACATTGTGGTATGAGTTTGCAGCACATTTTGCCATTATGACTCTTGAGTTCATGTGTAGACATATCCTGTAGCTGGATCCATTATTTGCACATGGCTGTGAGCTGATGGTTCCAAATAATTAAATGGGAATGAAAAGACAGCAGAAGTTTTTTTTTTCATTTTACACCATACTTTTTCTGGAGAAAAAAACATCTTTAGGTAAATTAGTTACAATGTAACTCAAAAATTCTTCCTATTGTAGTCAGTTTATCTTCCACAAAATCTTCTTTCCTACATGGGGCAGAAATCTATGGCTGTTAAAAAAATAAAACAAAGAAAATGCAAACAAACAGAGGAAAAAACCCAAACCCTTTTAATTTTAAGCAGTGTCAGTAGAAATAAACCCTTTTACTTATTAGAAATAGTGATGATCAGAAGAATAGAAAGGCAAAGTGGCCAGTCACTTTTATGGTGCTCCGATTTTACTCTCTACCTTGTATGAACAAGTATGAAGGGTTTGTAACTACACTGGCAGTAACAGAACCTGAAGGTATTTGGTTTAATAAAGACCTCATTAATCCCATAAAATCTAAGTGTGAGGTAGAGCTGCTGTTAACCATTCTCACTGGGCTAGATGTGAAGAACCTTCAAAGCCTGTAAACATGCCAGCAGTAACTGACTATTCTTGTACATTCCCTCCAGCCACCTTTCACTTCACAAAGGTTTTTAATTTAGATCCCTCATATCTTTTAAAGGCTTAAAAAAAATTTCTCCTTATCTTCTTTCTGTTTTTTTCTTGATTTTCTTCTATTCAGAGCATGAATCTGTTAGGAGGAAAAAAGACAACAAAAAATCCTTGACACCTGGAGAGAATTTCAAATTGCGTTTTGCCTTCTGAAATGAAACCTGGAAGTTTTTTTAAATATATAGGTAAAAGGACCAATCAGCAAGAGATAGGCCTAACTTATCTGAAAGGCCCAGTGTCAGTGTTCAGTGCTCTCCACTGGAGATTTTGTGGAGGAATATGATTAGTCTGAAGGTTTTTTCCTGAGAACATTAGTTCAGAAAGGCCTGTTAGGCTCTGAATAAAAGCAGACACAATTGCTATCACATTGTCCAGGACTGCATGACACACACATGGCTCTAAATGACAGTGGAAGAAAAAGTATATAGTTAGCATAAAACCCTTCAGAAAAATATACTGCTGGTGTTTCTGTTTGTTCTGTTTTCTGTGGGAAGATGTCCCTAGTGTTTTTGTTTTGTGATAAATCTAAGGTATTTTGGGATGAGTTCTAGAGGTTTGGAATAAAATCAGTAGGGGACATGTTGCTATTTCCACAGGAAGAGTTTTAACATTGTATCTTCTAAAACCTTTGGAACTAGGACGATTTCTATAACCCTAATGGAGTGTGACTTGCCAGTATACAAAGGCATAGGTCATGTGCATAAACTGCACATAAAGTTATGCTCTATTCTGCATCTCTATTTTAATTCCTGCAGAATCATCCACACATCATACAGCCCTATTTAATTTATGCTGGCTTTGGTTTTCCTTTCTCAACTGTTACATGTGTTCTATTCGTGCCCTGCTGTGAAACCACATGAAAAACAAAAGGTTGTTTGACCTCCCAGAATCCATTACTCTGTCACCTGTCTTCATGTATCTAGATGCAATGATGCACATACTTGCATCATACAACGCACACACATACCTCATTTTGTTCTGGACAAATGGTCTGGATCAGTCCAGAAATTTGTTTCACAGACACATCTAGTCACATGCATACCAGAAACATCCCATACAAGCATGTGTGCATGCAAACCCAATTCACAGGCCTACTGCATGTAATGAGTGTCAGACTCAGTTAAAGTTGCAGGAAAAGTTAGAAGGCCACAGTTCATGTTAATTTGTAATACTTTTGACAGAGTAATGTTCTACGCAAACAATGCAATGAGTGATCTGGCTGGTCTCAGCCTCCTTTCATACTGTACTTTGTGTTAATGGAAGACCAACTAATCTTAGCACATTGTCAAGTGAACTTGGACTATTTTTCTCAGTAGGTCATACACTTAGCATATATGATCCTATGGCTAGAGTTAAGAGAAATGCCATGGTCTTCCCTGGGATAGTCTTGATATGATACTGAATTAGTGGAATCTGTGGGATGAAGTCTGGTACAGCTCCTCTTCTAAAACCCCTGTAGATTTAGGGACGAACTAAATTTGAGTTGCTTATTTTGAATAGCAGTGAAATCTACTGTTTTGAACACTGATAGGGTTTGGCAAAGAAAATATAGAATTATAAGGAGACAAGTTTTTTGTTGTTTTTTTTTTTTGCCTCATTTATAATCTTGTTGCTAATGAATATGGCTTGCATGAACATGGCGGGTAATAGGGAAATCATTTAACTGTCACTTTGATCCACTGTTCAAGAAGTGAGACCTACTTTTTTTTTTGGCAAAGCCTTCTTAACTCATTTTAATTTGTGATTTTTGTTCAGAATTTTAGCTATTGGAAGTATGCTGTTGCATTATCCTGTTATTTTAAGCTTGTCAAAATCCACGTAGGGATTTACCAAAACTGAGAATAGTTATCTATCTCATTGCTAATAACGATGAAAAATGTTATCAGCCACGTAGATCTTTATTATTAATAATGTATATATTTTCTTGGCAGGACAAGAATTACATGTTACATTCCCTTGAAGTTGTTTGCTACCAGCTACTCTGATATTTTTTGGAACAAGCTTTTTAATAAAGAAGAGGCATGTATCATTCCCTCAGGGTATCAACATCCTAGGTTGCTGGATAATTCTGGAAACAATGAGTCCCATATCCAAGCCTAGTTCCACCAAGATCCAACTCACGTTCTGTCAGGTTTGAGATCCTGCTCAGATCTTTTATCACAGCATATGGTGGAATGAGAAGGGAGGCCTTATATATGTATCTATTTGCATATAAATGACTAGAGTCTATGGGTGAAAAGACAAGGATTAGATATTTTCATATACTTAAAAATAATAGTTGATGCAAAATATTGGTGTGATGTTCTTCCCAGAGGACTCTGTGGATGGGAAACTGGCTTGCTGCAGTTGGAACCCAGGAATATTTTTCTGATAGGCTTAAGGGCCATCTGGGCTAGAGGTATTTAAGTTACTAGCACAGCCATGGATCCCTACTGCCAAATCCAGATCTGGCATTCATTTTGGAATTTGACCATTCAGAGAAAGAGCAACATAAAATTGTATCTGTCAAATGTTTTTAACTGTGAGTGGGTAATACTGAATCCAGAGAAACCTGATGTTCAGGCCTTGCTATGAAAGCTGGAGCATGAGTTGTATCACTGAGGAGTCTGTCATTTCAACTTGTTTGTGGTAGTGCTGTTTTACACTTTCGAGCCCCAAACTACCTCTTTTGTTTAGCCTGAGAGCTATTTCTTGACAAGATCTATGATTCTCAGAGGATCAATAGAGCTATACTGTAACACTCCTGAGTTAAGGGAAGACTGGACCTAGGTTTTGGAGGAGCTATGGCTGAAAAGAAATAGCTTCTTTGTCACGCTAGCCAACATGCTGGAAGATTTTAGATGCTGAGTTTGCCATTGCTATCTAGCTTGTCTACCAGTTGTCTGCTCTCCTGTTTCTTTGCCTGCAGTTCAACACAGAACCAGAGCTAGCTCTAGAGAGTGAGTGAGGAGAGATGGAATAATCTTAATTACTTTGATGGCTGTAGACAGCAAATAGTTGCAGTGTTTCAATTTTATACCCATCAACTGTCGCCTAACTTACTGGATACTCATTGATCTCCAGCAGAGAATTTTGAAATTATAATCAATATGAAGATGCCACAGAGGAATAATAATAATTTCTTAGGAGCTGGAAATACATTTAATGAATCAGGAGGCTGAGTAAATAATACCACATGTATGTGGTGAGAGCTGTCTGGATAACTGTGGTTACAGCTCCCAATAGCTCCTAAATAGCCTACAAAATAAAAGAAAAGTAGATTTAGTCATTATTATTGGAAGATCTGCTCATGGGACCATATCAAATGCAGTTACAACAGCATAAAACATGAGAAACATGAAAGCTCTTGTTTCTCTTTTTTAAAAAAAAAGTGGTAGTTTTCTTTGATTTTTCTGGCAAAGCATGTGTATATTTGTATATATGAGGAGAGTACAGACATGGGAGGAAAGTGAATGAAAGAAAGCTGCAACAAAAAGTGAGTAACACTTGTTCCAGAGGGAAGAGTACTGCCCAGCTGAAGGATTGGCAGAAAGGCTTGGGTGACTCTTGATGGTATCTAAACCACTGCTTCAACCAGCTTAATGTCTGTAGGCCAGTGCCATACTTCATCAGCTAGTGTGGCCCAGGCCACAGGAGTGAATAATCTGAACCCCAGAAGGGGCTAGAGCATTTAGACCAAGCTTGTGCTGTGTAATCCCAGCTCTGATACTGATATTCCTGTGTGGCATTGATCACATTCCACAACATTTTTGCCTCATTAGCTTCAGCAGTAAAAGTGGGTGATATTTACCTGAGGTCTTCATAGGAAATTTACTATTATCTAAGTCATATCTAAGGAGCTGCAGTGTGTTTGTGTACTGAATCTGATTGGACAACTCTTACCCATCAAGTGGCTGGAGATTTAACAACCTACCCTCACCCAGGCCTGCAATGTGGTTGAGGAGTTGTGTGTGATCTGTCTCTACCGAGCCATGTGTTGGGTGCTGTTTCTAAAGAAGAGAAGTGGTAATGGGCTAAAGATTCTCATCTGTCTAACTTAGGTAAAGCAAGCGAGTTAATGGTTCCACAGCTGTTTCTGCAGCTCTCTTTCCATGCTGTCTTTCTGCAGGAGGGAGCAGAGGGAGCAGGCTGCTGTCGGGGGATTGACTAGGTGACCTCTGAGGCCCTTCCAACCTGAGTGATTTTGTGATTGCATAATTTGAGGCATGTGTTAAAGTGGGCTGGTTTTAGAGGTGTAATTAGGAAACAAAAAAGAAGCCAGAAATCTATGACCATTTCTTCCGCTCTTGCTGCTTTGTCTTCTGTCAGTTTAAGAAGATTAGAGGACCGTGTGTCTGTGTGTCTCTTGATTACAAAGCAGTACCTAAAAGAGCAGTATTTGGCCTTTTTGCTGACTTCTTTTAACATTGGAGATGGACTGTTTATGGCAGCTCTGCTCTTCTCACATCACAGAAACTACAGAAAATTTTGTGCCTCCTGGGAGTGTACTGCTCACATGCTTCACATGCATAGGTAAAACCCCTATATATTCCTGCAAGCATAGCAGCCACCAGCTGGTTCTGGCCACAAGAAGACCTCATGCTATGCCTGACAGCCGCCTTTCTCAGTGACAATTCTCATACAGCAGAAACAAGGGTACAGGGCAAGTGACTTGCTCTGCTTGTAGCAGAAGTTTATTCCCAGCTGCCATCTTTCATGAAGACACCTTGGTCCAGGTTAAACACATGCCACCGGTGATTCATCCAACCCTGATCCCCCTGCCTGCACCTGGCAGTCTCCTAAATTACCCCACAGGACAGATGAATTGCTCCCATGGACTGTATGTAGCCCATGGGCTGTAGATTGAGGAGACTGATGGCTACACTGCCTCGATTTCTTTAACTATTACTACTTTAAAGGCCTGAGCAGTGGCAAGAACAGATTCACTGAACGCTTGAACTCCTTGCACTCCTGAGCTATGCGACAGGCAGCATTTAAAAATAGAAAGCATGGCTCCCCTGTGCAGCCCCTTTCCCAGCGATTCCTCCCGGCAGATGAAGTCATGCCCACAGCTCGCTGCCCCATGAGTGGGCAGCCTGTCTCCGGCAGCGTCAGCAGGAGCCAGCACGGCAAGCTTAAAAGGCTGTCAGGGGTTGGCAGGTCATCCGCCCAAAGGCAGGAAAGAAGGGGGAGGGAGGGAGAAAAATTGAAAAATAACCACAAAGAGAACAAGCTCTTTTTTGAAATTGGAAACTTTAAAGAAAAGATTTATGAACCTTTGGGTTTATGAAACCACCTGGTGCTTTGGAGTTTGCTGCTGGTTAAATTTGGCAGTTCAAAGTTTGGTGGTTGTTTTCCTCCATTAAAAAAAAAAAAAAAAAAGACATTTAGAATAGTCTAGTTCCACATGTGCATTGATCTTCTAAAACTCACGCCCACTTAACTTTGAGCTCGACTTGTAAAAACCAGAAAGATTTAGGGGGGAAAAGCCTGTTACTTTTTAAGGGCAGCTTTGCCATTTGTGGTGTGCATTGAGCAGTGCGGCCCCTGAACTCCGGCTTTGCCGTCTGCTCAGTTTCCTCGCGGGTGTGCAGTGTGACTTGTGCTCTGTTTAGACAGTTGGTGACCTGCGACCCCCAACCCATAAAATGTTTAGGCTAAGGATGCCTGAGAGGAGCTCTCAGACGTGATGGTTGGCGGCTCTTTTAAGACAGGCCCATCATCTTTCCCCCAGCCCATATATAGCAGCAACATGGAGCCTGTAGGTTTTGCTCACACAGCAGTTCGAGCCAGAGACTTCCCCCCATGCCACTGGTTCTGGATTTCCGAAGAGAAGAGGGGTAAAAACGAGAGGAGGAGAGAATAAGCATGTCATTTTACCTTTAGGGTCGGACTACAGTTGAGCTTGTGGGTCTCAGCCATGATCCTTAGCAGCAAAACACAGTTTAAATTCTGCTTTTGCAGGAGCATCTGAAGCTAGAAGGGATTGTCAGAGAGTTATGAAGTCTGTCCTTCAGTACTGAAACAGCAGCAATACAGCTTCATTTTTTTTGTGTCTTGTTTCTTTCTGGTGTTTTATACTGACTGATTATGCCTTATTACAATATTTGTAGAGACAGATAGTTATTAGATTTGGATGAATCATTCAGAATGAACAATTTATTCAGCACGTTGCTTATTTTCCCTTCTTAAGTTTGCAATTAAAAACTGTGTTACTCTTAAATGCATTCATTATTTCAAAATTAGCTGTCAGCTACATGAGTGAATATTCTTGTTCTGAGTTAATTTGCGGTCATTTTCATGAAAAATATTGGTAATTTCCAGTGCTCTGGCTAGCTTTGTGAGTCAGTCTGTTGCCCTTTTGGAGATGCAAGTATTATAGCAGCAATAATGTTATTCTGGAACTTTGTCTTTAATTCTAAAGTTTAATTTCAGGTTGTTAGGGCTTAATTGTAGACTTGAAAACATGGTGTAGAAGTGTTTATACATAACCAGGTATCTGAGATTAAAGTTACTCTCTTGCCAAGCTTTCATTAAATGTTTATATAAAGTGAAGGATGCTGGCCTTTAAGGACTAGTTTAAGAATGTGTATGAAAGCCTCAGTTTTATAACTGGTGAAAAATAGCATCTGTTTCTTCTTTCTTCTGTTAATTCTCCTTTGACATGGCCAAGCTTGTAGCATAAATGAGCAGTTTCTTATCACAGCCTAATATCTGTCTATGGCAGGAGTTGAAGCAGTCATTGCAGCTTAATCAAAACTGAAGATTTTTGTTTCCAGTCAAAACCAAACATAGCAGGTAGAGTTCACTCCTGTAACCCAGCAAGAAGATTTAAAGAACTGGTCTGTTTCTAGATTTGCCCTGTGACTTCTGACCCTCCTGTCAAAGGTTGCACTTGGCAGTATAGCTTGTCCTCTGGCTTATTAACTCCTACCATCACCTCATATACCTGTCTCTGCAATTTGAATTTTACTAGTTTAGAGGTTGCTAACTCTGTCCCTAATTGCCAAGATCCATTTGTAAGAGATAAAAAACATGCCTGTGAAAAAAAGTTTTAAATGGCATGGGATTAATTTTTTAGCACAGTGATAGCATTAATTCACATGCTAATTCTGCATTTTTGCTCTTCAGTTGGCAGCTTACAGCTCTTGAAAGAGAGCATTATGTGCTCTGTCCTTCTTTTGCAGAACAAATGTGAATTTTTCTCTTGTTCAGTCTAATGCCAAGAGTCTGCAATAAAGATGAAAGTTATTTCCCCACAGCAATATGCTCCACGGTAAGAGAACTATTTCCTGGAGGTCTAGGTTAAATTTCTGACTCTTCCTTTATGTTCCTGTGCAGGTTACTTTACAAGTTTCTGTTCTAGTTCTCTATGTGTAGAGAAATTGACCTTATTGCTCTTCTATGCCACCCTTTATATTGCTACTTAAAACTGAAAAATATTTAATCTGAGGATCACACGCACTGGGTGGTGGTGTAGAGTTGAGCACACAGAGATTATGACCTTGTTTGGGGTCACGCTCTTAATATACCTAGGAGGTGGGCAGAATTATCCCCATTTTTCTCATGGGCCGGTTGAGGAAAAGTAAAGGTAAGAGATTATTAAAAGTAAGAAAGTAGAAGGAAATCTATGTCTATTCTCTTCCAGTTTTTTGCTTTACTTGCATCTCAGGCCATCTTTAGGCACAGGCTGAAAGTGGGCATTCGTCTTGGAGATCTGAGTACAGGCAGATAGCCCTGTTAGCCTTCCTCTAGTCGTGAGGACAGCAGAAGTCAATTGACCCATGTTGCTAATTGCTTGAACCAGAGCTGCTCACCTTCTCTCAAGAGCAAAGTTACCTGTCTCAGAAAAGTACATCTTCCCTATGGGCACATATTTCCTGCAGGAAAGATTAGGTGGTTATACCTTTTCATGTGCAATTCCAGGACAGAATTGTGTATGCCAGTGCTTGGAAATATTGGAAGTATTATGTGGATGCTTTTGGTGTAATGTTTTTCATGTATAAATCTTGGTGCCACAGAAGGAAATACCTCTGCCCCTTCTAATTCTAAACAATTTAAGTGGAAGAAAACTGGGAAAAGTGAAAGGGGAAAACTAATTGATGGTGGAGGAACTGCTCACATCTTCTGTGCTGTCCTGGAAGCCTGAACTAAAGTTTCTGGTTCTTTGGAGAAATGAGAGTTTTGTCATTCAGTTCCATAGGCCCGAGATATCATTCTCTGCTTATTCAGTTTCAGTTCCCTTGTGTTAGACTCTCAGGATCCAACTGTGGAAGCAAATCTCTCAGCTGCTGGAGCTATCGAGTAATCAAGACATTACTCAAGAGGCTAAAGCTCTTTTGACTTCCAACCTGGGGTCCATGGGAGTGATGTGAAAGGATGCTTGCCCCACCTGCGACTAATTAACAAAACCTAAGTGAAACAGAACCCAAGAACTGTAATAATTTATTTCCATTGCAAAAGGATGTAATGACTCAAAAAAAAAAAAGAAAAAAAAAGGGGAAAAAAAAAAAGAAGAGACAAAAGAGATGCGCTAGGCAATAGCCTTGTTGGGAAACACAGTAACACAGTCACATTGTGGCATACAGTACAAATTCCACACACACTGCTGGAGGCTCAGGTCAGAAGTGCAAGCATATGTGAAGAGCAGTGGGTGGAGAGAGGCCTGGAATGAAAAAACGTGTGCATCCTGCCTCAATGTTAAGATTTGTGTGTTTCTCTTACCCACTCAAAGGCTGCTCCTGGGTGGTTCCTGGGATAATCATGTGCCCCAGGCCCCGGCAGGACTTTTTTTGAGATCTAGAAATGGTTTGGACATACCCTACAGGCAGAAAGGTATGTACCACATAGCTGTAACATATTACAGGAGTAATGCAACCAGAATATAAAGGAAAATATTTTCATATTATTTTTTTATTTAATTAACTCCTTAATTTTCTGTTACCTTGTTTTACAAAAGCAAGTACTTCTTTAATGTTTGCAAACTAAAATTAGGATATTACAAAACATTTCACAACATAATTCAAGTTTAATGCACTATATGTACACACACAATTTATACAATAATATGGATTATGAAATTCTCTATGGCTTTACTTAGTGCACATATACATACCTACAGATATATGTGAAAACAAGTCAAAGAGCTTTGATCAGTATGATTCTGGAATATTGATCTAGTAATGACTCTTGCAAAATAGTCAATGATGAGTTAGAAGGCCCAGATTTCATTGTCTCTTGGTATAACAGTGAGGAGAATGATGTGAAACTGTATTAAGAACACTGAGCTATGGACTAAACAAATTATGATGGGTATCTACCAGAATTTCCCAAGTTAATCTTGCCTCTTTCTCACAGCTATGCTGATTACTATCAGTTTGCCTGAATTATTTGCCTTTCAAAATTATTTCCATCGGGGTGTGGTTAGTCTCTTTGCCTTGTGGTCCCTTCACTTAACATTTACAAGCCCCATCAGGGTCTGTTTTGCAGAATCTTTGAACTTGAGCTCATGGTATATGACCTTGAGAAGTCAACTTCTTTTATATTTTCAGTATTAATATCCCCTAGAAATTTCCCTTGCCTATTTTTCAATATAGTGCATGGTGTCTGGGTTTTGGTTTTGTTGCTCTTTGTTCACTGTGGTATCTCTGGGCACCCATGGCTGATAAAAAATTCATGTGTGTTTGTATACAATAAATGAAACATGTCTCTCAATGTACACTGGTTAATGAAAAGGAATATTTATTAATATGTACTGTAATGGGGCAACTGAACAGAAATTAAGCCATCATTTTATTTTTTCTTTTGAGAATAACTTTTGCTAAACAGAGAGAATAATAATTTATCTCTGACTTCACCATCTCTACAGAACCCAGCTTGGCTCTTAGAGCAGTAAACTCTTGGGCCAAACCATTTTCTGGGATGAGCAGGTACAAATCCTAGCCAAGACATCTGGGCTTTGTGCAGTATTTTGTGAGAATATGAGACTTTTATTTGGTTTTGTTCTCAGTTTTGCCAAATTAAGAAAAATAGTTCATTTTCTCACAGCAGATACTTTAGGGATGTCTTTTCAAAACTATACAGAGAAAAACAGTACCTCTATATAGATGGTACTTCAGGGATCATGAAGCTTTATGCCTATACATCTTGACTCGACAAGGAATTGATCATATATGCCATTATGTTCTTGAATAAATGGCAGAGTGTCCATGTGACAAATGACAACTACTCTTGCAGTTAAAAACATCCTCTTGCATGATAATTGGTTTCTTTTGATCCGTTTAGAATGCTTTTTGCCCCACAGATACATACTAATAAAAAGAGCTGGTAAAATTTAACAGTGACTGGTATAAGCAAATAGTTATGTCCTATAAATCCTAATGCAGTTGTGGTAAAACTAAGATTTGCCATCTGCTTTTGTTTATATCAGGTAAGTAGAGCTGAAATTTTCAAACTGTGATTTGTAGCTGAAGGAGAAATATTTGCTCACATCATGCTGGCTCTTGTTGTTTCTGACTGAGCGAACCTTTGTGGAAAAGGTAGATGAATTGTAGGGTAAAGTTAGACTACCTCAATCCTTTAGAAAATAAAAAGAAATTATTTAAATAGAAATTAAAAAAAACCCAAAAAAACCAAACAAAACCTTCATCAAAACATCAGCAAACATATAAATGCTTTCCAATCAACAATTCTTTGGGAAAACAGTTGTGATAAGCTGCAAGCATATTGCTGTTTTATTTGTTATTATAAAATGGAGGAGAGAAGTGTTTGTGATAAGAGTTCCTCAGAGTGATAGTGAATGGTGTTTGCCAAGCATTTCTCCAGAAGAATCCATTCTACCAGAAGTTTTGAAAGATCCTGAGCTGATTGATTTGAGCAATGGAGTCTCTGTTGGAGTGTTTTTTCTTCTAAAGTTTCATTCTGACTACAGAACTGATGGTACATCACTGCAGTCAACTGAGGCTTAGCCAGTCATGTCTAGAGCTGACAACAGTGTAGAGTTTGCTGTTGAGTTGTCCATGGCTGGACTGAAAAGAGATCTGTGTTTTCTCTGAGCCATATTATGGCACAGAATATAAGCTGTATAAGCTTTCATTGCACAAACTCAGACGTGATACGCTCTATTGGGAAATTATGACTGCTGCCTGTTCTACATATACAAAGGAGCCAGGGTCTGAAATTGCCCTTGCACAGAAAGTATTTCCTCTCTGAAATGATATAATCAAAGTTACAAAGCATCAAGTCCCGTTCTCAGTTTTAGTATAGCAACTAAACTTATTGCACCATGGAATAAAGTAGAGCACAAATCTTTCTTAGTTCCCATTGAGAAAAAGGACAGATTTTTGTTTTCTTGGACAGCCTAGCCTGTTACTTTTGCTGTAATTTTCATCTGTGTAAATTCAGCAATGTAGTCTGAAAATTTATTATACTCCCTTATGATTCTCTGTGGAATGAATACACTACTAAGTATGTGTGGTTGGTCTCAGAATAACTTGATCTGATTTCAGCAAAGTTTTCCCTGATCTGCATACTTTCAATTTAGAATATAATGAGAATGTCTGAATAATGATGCAATTTAAATATTTCTCAAATTAGTTACTAGTATTTGAAAATGTGAATATCTAGAGTTGACCTCATAGTTTCTAACCTATTACCTGTATAATAGGACAACAAATCACCTGCTAAATGTGGTATTTTCTCCTCTCCTTTTTTTTTTTTTTTTTTTTTTTTTTTTTTTTTTTTTTTGTGGCTCCACTTTTTTTGGAGAAGTATGCTAAGCAGCCATTGTATCTGATGATATTGTTTCCTCAAATTTTATAAAGAGTTGAAAATGAACATTTCTCATTCACTCATACCTCTGAAGTATACAAACACACATTATTAAGAAACTTATGTTATTTTGATGCTATTAGCTCTTCTTTCTGAATACAAATTATTGACCCACAACTACTTAAAAGAAACAAAATCCTTCTAATCACTTACAAAAATACAGAAGTCTGCTCTTAAATTAGAGGATTAACTGGCTGGGATTGACTTTGCATATGGAATGGCAGGAGGAAAAGGGCAGCCTGAGTCATGTAACTGGCCTTGTTTATCTCAGTGAGAGAGAGAAAGGAAAATTTAATTTAGTGCATGCAATTTAGCATGCAAAAGGTCAAACTGGTGCATGCCTGCAGGTAGTTAATCAGAAATCTGCTATAATTTCCAACCCAAACAATGTGTAGAAATAGAAATGTAAATATTGGCATTTGCTCTGTGAGGCTGATTTCAGCTGATATTCGCAAACCCTTTTTGCTTCTGTCCTGAGTATTTTACATGATAAAAATGGTCTTAATTAAAAAATACTGTGTCTCTCCATCCTCACTCCTTTTATTGTCTCCAGTATGGTTGGAAGAGAGTGTACAACAGAGCAGAAGTGCAGCTGGGGCAGGATGCCTCTTGGGTGGAGTCAAGTTTGTTTTGATTGAATCGAAAAACAAAAAAAATCATTGTCTGACACATGGCATGTGCCATCTAAGAATTGGCAAAAAGCCTTCGATCAGTGATGACTGAGATGGAAGAGAGAGACTGTGGCTCTATCATCTGAAAGCAGCTCTTAGCCTAGGTGAGGGAAGTATGTGTGTGGAGGAGTTACTGGAAAGTCATTTGAAACAGAACTTTTCTCGATTCTCCTCTAGTTTTCCCTTCTCCCTTGTATCTTACATTCTTTATCACTTTGAACTTCCATGTGACACTTTCAACCCAGTGCAGACAATCACGGAGCAGTGCAGTGTCCAAGTTAATTTTTGTGCCTTCTTTTTGTTTTATAGGCTAGTAACCTGGGAAACATTTCTTTGTTTTTTCAAGATGCTGAACACCTTTTAGTTCTTTTCAATTTTCCAGATGTATGCTGCAATTAGCCAAAAGATACCATTCTCCTGTCCCATTTTTCCTTTTGCAAATTTACAGAGTAACTTTTTTTCCCAGCACACGAGGTCTCATAGGAAAACTACTTTCCTTCTCACTATAGTCTTTATATACATTTCCATACATTTTGTAGTGCTGCTGTCTGACATTCAGTTGTGGTTTTTTAAAAAATAATAATTAACTCAAATCCCAAATAAATTGGACTCAAATCAAGTATTGCTGTTATCTTAGATCTGATTGGGACCCTATACATGGCAAGTGTAGAATTTGCATTTCTCTCCCAAATGTCAGAAAATGGTATCTGCATGCAAAACCCTGAAGTCTTAGAGAGAGTTGCACAAATGCAGCTTTCTTATTTAGTGAAGCAACTCACAGGCAGCTTATTATTCTAATTTCCCAAAGTCTGTCCTGGCTTACAGAATTGCTTCAGGGCATAAAGTATTGATTTTGTTCTGAAAACTTATGTGTGTTTTAGGTGCTGACTGTCTATGGGCATCATCATTTCCCATATTGAGTGACTTGTGGGAGGTGCAGAGTTCTGTCTGCTCACATTGTATTTAAGATAAGTGTGAGGTAAAAGAAAAGAGTCAGCAGAGACCTTGAGAAAGCCCCACTTCCCCAAGGGATATCATAATGTACTTGAGCTTTGCTAGGCACTTGTAGTCTCCAAACATTTGGCAATGTAACTAGTCAGACATAATCTAATGTAAACCTCATTTATTTTTGCTCCCAGAAGGGAACAGATGAGGAGGCTGGAATAGTTTTAATGTTCTTGAACTGTGTATGTATGTCGAGGAGGCAATACTATTGTTGGCTGTGGCATGTTTTTATTTTGAAACAATGAAAATGTACTCAGAGAGGGCATGTCTGGGCCTGTTTCATGACTGTAGTGTGATTTGGCTGGTAGAGGGCCAGCACGAGGGCTGTTCCTCTGCTCCTGGAGCAGGACTGAGCAGATGAAGCCTTCTGTCTCGGCTGAGCTGTGGGGCAGAGGCACAGCACTCAAGGGAGCTCTGCAGTGACTCAGGCTGCAGAGTGAGAGTCCTGGCTGCGAAATGCAGCTGGCTATTTCCTGTCTCACTGCTTGATTTTGCTTACTGCTGTATGGAGCAGAGAGAGCTGTACACCCACCTCTTCCTCTGCCATTCTTGAAATTTCCTACTGGTAAAGTAACCAGTAGGGCAAAAAAAAAAAAAAAGGAAAGAAAGTTTAAAAGAAAATAATGTGAAGGAGGGAGATAGAGAGAGATGGATAAATGCAGCTTTCTATTTCCTTTTCATAAATGTAGAGGGAATCCATTGAATTTGACCCAAAAGGGTTAACAAGTTTAATTTATTTTAACTGAAAATAGAAGTGCAATTTCTTGATGACATTTCCACTATTGTTGTTGTCTAGGTATCTATCATTCCATAAACAAGCAAAGGCTCTAGTCCAGCATCAGAGAAGGTCTGTTCCAAATTCCACAGAGGACAAAAAGAGAGTCCTGGACTAAGGGGGAAGCTGGCAAGGTAAAGGACAGTACCAGATTCATATTTGGTCCTGTAAATAGTCAAGTGCTGAAACTTAAGATCACAAGTATCTTCTTGATTCAACTTAGGTGAAGAAATATCAAAGAGAATGTGGGTATGTGTAAAATTAACCACATTTTTAAGCCTGCAGAACTAGGGCTTAAGCCACACTCTGTAGTACATAATGATTTTTTACTTACTTTTTCAGTGTCACTTTCTGTAGGTTTAAAGGCAAACTATGAACTCTGAATAAGAAAAGGGTAAGTTTGTTTTATGTTTCCCAGTTTACTTTTTTTTTTTTTTTTAATGCTGTAGGTTTCATAAACAGGAGAGACCTTTTGAAGGTTCTAACGAGTTACACAGATGAAAGCAGATTTCAATCCACACAGCCAAATTTCCACATGAAGGTGCTCATTGTATTCCTAAATCCATAGCTCTCATAACAGGCTTAAGTCACTCTGCCCAAGAAAAAAAAGATGAATTGTGAGTTACTTGCAAAGAGGTTATGAAGTCTTGATCCGTGAAGCACAGAATTGTCACTTAAGAGTGTCACCTTCTCCTGAAGAGAGTCAGAGTTGAGGAGGCACTGTGCTGCTTAGGTTCTAGACAATATGGCAAAATTGTGACTGTTGGAGGACATTGTAATGGGAACACATGGATAGGTCAAAAGATTAATCAGAAAGTTTACAAACAAGCATTTTTTCCCTAATATTTCTCATCTTGCCCAAGAATGATCAGTTCCATAGGGAGCAACACTTAAGGTAGAGTGTAATGTGTGGTTGCGGTTTTGTTTATGGAAAATTGCAGAAGAAGAGGGTAGTGGGTTCATTCACAACACATTTCTGTTCCCAAGAATACTAAGGAGCTAGGAAAAAACCCCAAAAAAGCAATAACAATGAAAAAAACCAACCCACCTCTCCTTGAGCAAGGCACCAAGGATGTGGTCTTCTTGCTGATAACTTGTCACTAAGGCCTGACAAAATTCACATACACGCACATACAAAATCTGCGTGTGGACTCTTTAACTTTGACTCCAACTGTGATTTTGATGACTAAATTACAGGATTAAATATGTTGGCAGTGAAGCCTGGAAAACTGGACTGAGTCCTGAGAAGCTGCGTGGTGGGAAATAAGGAAGACACGCTCCCCTGCGGGCCCAGGGAATGGTTCCAGGTACGTGATGGGACTTTAGACTGTCAGCTAAGGCAGCAATATACACATCAAAATCAGGCTTCTCATGAATGTTTGAATGGGAGGTGTGGTGGGAAGACCCACACAACTATGCTTTGTACCTTACAAATGAATTATAACTGTGTCTGCCTCTGATATGGTCCGGTGCCAAAAGTAATCCCAAAGAGACCTCTAAGGACTTTAGAAGTGTGAGTTCATGGGGATTTGCTCATCATGGCAAATTCCACTTTAAAATGTGCACTACTGAACTTCTAAAGATCTGGTCTTCTAGTATGTGTTTGCCTCAGTAGTGTCAGTGAAAGAAACACACATTTAGAAAAAAAAGGAACAATAAAATTCGTTAATATTGTGTGGCTATGATAGAGTGGACTTACCTAACATGCTTTTGCTAAATTTGCAGTAGCAATCTTCCCAGACTGAAGCTCTCACTAATTATAACAAGTAGATAAGCAGCCTTTTACCAGGCTGCAGGAAAATGGTTCCCTAACTGCTGCTCAGACCAATTCTGTGGCTGATGGGCATATAAATGCCACAAGCAATCCATCTGAGATTTCTGAAACAGAACGCATTATGCTGGAGTTTGACTGATTGCCCAAAGAGATGTTTGTAAAATAGACGGTCTGTTTACCATCACTTTGATTACATTTTCAGTCATTTGACCAATTCCTGGAAAATCTTAGTGACTTGGAGAAAGGCTAAGCAAAAAGCTCATTTGGTCAAATTATTAGGGCATTTTGTTTTCTTATTTGTTTGGTTATATTACTGCTGTACTGCACATAGTGCTTTATGCTCTCTGTCTCTGCTGTGGGAAGGTTAAAATTTTGATTCATTTGACATTATGACTCATTTAGCTGTGCCACATATATTAGGATTAAAAATTGCAGAGCAGAAGGGCAGAGAATTTGTGTATTTTTACTGCCTTTTGGCATGATTGCTTTGGAAAATAGTTTGTTTTTATTAATAACACAAAACTGTAGTAAAATTGTTGAAAATAGATTAATATATTAGGACATGTCACACAACAGAGAGGTCACCAAAGGAGCTTCAGGAAAGGAAGTATTGAAGATGGTGGAAATTAATCTGTTAATCATAGCAGGTTTCTGTGTTTTGAAATATTATAGGAGTGCTAGGTGAAATGGGAGGGGTCTGAAGTTTAAACTCCATTTTGGTAAGCCTTGAAGCAAAAATCTAAATTCTGTTCTAAGACTAATCTAGAAGTAGATCGTGATGTGAATTGAGTTTCCATAGCTGAGTTAAGGTCAGTCAAGAACAAAGAGAAAAACAGAAACATAAACTCACCCTGAAAGACAGAGAGAATGCAATGGGTGTGCTCATGCAGCCATTCTGGGGTGAACATAGTGGAAACCCTGATGTTGTCAGTTTTTGTTGCTAGGCTCATTCATTGCTAATGGCAGTGGGAGATTTTTCGTTCTAATTCAGTTAGAACTTGAAGGATATTAACTCTAAATAAGGAGAGAAAATTAGAAATAGGGTACAGCTTCAAGTTAGGAGAAGATAGAACATTTCTCAAAAAGCCTGAGGCTGCAATGTGATCCTAAAAAATGAAGATAATCTGAGATAGAAGTAAGCTACACCTAACTGGAAAATAATGTTAATAATACCACAGAAGAAGAAATATTTGAATGAAAATCCAGACATCAGTCGACTCTTATCCAGTGTTAAATGGAAACATATGCTTTGCACTAGGAGCTAGATGAGGGTGGGAGGAGGAGGTGGCGAGAAGCCCCAAGCTCCTTTTCGTTTCAATGTTATACTCAATCATAGCCACTGCCTAATTAGCTCATAAAAGTTGAGCCAATTCAAGACCACTCCATTTAAGGCTGAAATCTCTCTCTTTCTCTTTCTCCCTCCTTAACTTTGTTCATAAACGTGCTGCAGTCAGGTGTTAATTACAATCCCCAGTAAAGCCTCAGAGCCCCGCAGATTCTCCTGGGGAAAATGACTGGACTCAGCACTTTGCAGATCTGTTTATTTTACTTTACTGCACTTTAGTTACCCCAGCTTGCTTGCTACAGACAGAGAAGAGAGAGAGGAAAGCCCAGCCTACAGTAGAGTCCTGGGCAACCAAAGAGTATCCCTCTTCCCAGCTGAGCAGCTTACATGAGAATTTCTTGCCCAAAGTGTGTTGATTTGGTGTTGAAGTGTTCTTTCTCTGGGGACCTGACCTTTAAATATCCTGAAGAATCTGCTTCTTGCCAAGTCATTCCAAGCCATCTTCTCCCATGCCATGCTTTGCAGGCAAAAAGCACATGTGAGAACATCTTGCCACATATTATTTATTTTTGCTAATAGTAAGAATTATTTGCTAATCTCTGATGACGTGATCGGCACTGAACAAGACAGAGAGAAGCACAGAGCATACCCTGAGGACTTTATAATTTTGAAGACAAACATAGATGAGACAACATGCACTTGGAAGACCCTGAAGTAGATGTTGACCTACTAAGAACTTAAAATGAATTAACTGGGAGTGGGAGATGATTCTTTTTTTCCTGATGCAGTCTGCTTTAAATAACAGACTTTTTAACTTGTGCTCCAGCAAGAAAATGTTGTCATGAAAAGCATACATGTCTTACCTTACTATTCCCTCTCTGGGAAATAAATAGGGAAATAAATACTCTTACGTATGAAAATTGGCAGGCTATTGTTGAAGCAGATGTGACTCTGTTAAGTTACATCAGGTGGGCCCCTGACAAAAGAGGTACACAGGCACCTGCATGTTTTAAGATATGCCAAAAAAGTTAATTGTTCTAAACTCAGAGAAGGCTGAATATGAATTTGAGATCTTGGGTATCAGCTTGCTATTTCTTGGAATATGCACTTTTCTTAGGTAGAGAAATGCTTTTGTTCAAGTGGGGAGAAATTCCAGATATTTTTATACCACCTAAGTATGAAAACCAGAAGAATTGATTCTTAAGTAAAACTTGTTTGGAAAGCAAATTAATTTCACTCCTAAAAGTGGCTACCTAGGTACACATAAAACAACAAAAATATAATTTTTATTTGGGAAGCAATACTTTCTTTTGTGCAACTTTATTCCTGTTGCGGCTTTACAGGAACTGTTTTCACTGTTGACCAACGTTTTCTGAAAATCAGACAAATCCACAGAGCAGAGGTTTGCCTATAAAGGCAAATTACCAGCAGCAAACTAAGATGTGAAATGATGCTGTGTTATGTGAAATGACTCTGCACTAAACCCCCTGTGGACACTGAGAGGGCACACTGAGGGTTCCTTTGTATGAAGTGGCTTCCTCAACTGCATGTAAAAGTACACACACAGGGAGAAGCCAGCATGGTGTAAATTCATATGTAGCTTGTAAATTCACACCCTACCTCCTTTGTATAAGCAAACCAGTAGTCAAGGCCTTGCATTCATTCCACTGGCATAAACCTGAATGAATAGATGAACCTTACACCTTGCCCTGAAGGCAAACACGTTTGGGCTAACGTGATGCGTAATGGAGAGAAGGCTGTCAGGAGCCAGGGCACTGCAGTAGATGATCTTGGGAGAGCTAGTAAAAGTGCTTCAGCAAAAGTACGTCAGAAATTCTCTATGGACGTTCGGGAGAGAGGACATTCTCAATGTCAGAGTGACAAGATCACCTAGCACTCTGGAAGAATGTGGTCATGACTTGAAATACAGTTTCTTGCCCTGTGTGTCATTCCTTTCTGAATGGTTTTGAAGGGATCTTGTTGAACAGTGTATTTCTCTAACATTTTAGTCAGCCTGAATACTAATTATTTATTATCTTTGGCAGTGAAAGTTATAGGAGTGCAGCTGAGCTCAGACCTGCCAAGTCTTATGTAGCTGAAAAGGAGACTTTCTCACAGCAACCTAAAAAGTTGCCCTCTATAATGAGTATTCCTCAAGGATTTTCAATGAGATATTTAAAATCCTTCTTCAGGTACTTTGAACTGTCCTTACAAAATGCCACTACTTGACAGCCCTCTAAGACACAGTCATCCAGTGCTGAGCTGATTCTCATCTGATGTAAAGTAGCAACAGTGATCTCATCTGCTCAGGTTTCACTGAAGGTCAAAAGCAGTCTAAAGATCAGGGGGACCCTGCCTGACAGGGATGAGCATCTCCCTTTTCTCCTGCCACTGTTACTTTTGTGGGAATATACACAGAGATGTCTTTCACATTCTTATTAGATCCTTATGTGAAAAGGGTATGTTTTTACAAACACATGTGAGCTATCAGGCTGTTTTTTCAACCTCTGTTATTTGATGGCCTCAGGAATCCATTTGCAGAATGTGATTTTACCTAAACATAAATATTTACTGTGAAGTATTTATCTTTGTTTAACAGTCTAAGAAATTGCATGTGCTTAAAAACCCACTCAGTTTTCAATGACTGGGGCTACAGCAGTTTTATTGAAAACATTTTCTTGTGGTTTGATCAGAAAGATTAAGAGAGGCATGAAAAAATCATAGTGACTAAAATCCTCTCCCTACAGCCCTGAACATAAATCTACAAAAGGGAAGTGGCGCTGATTGCAGACTGAAGAGGTGACAAGCATGAACTAGCTACTCTGGTAGTGGATTCAGAGTGCTGCTGTATGTTTCAAAACCTTAGGCAAAGCACAAGGGCTGCTGAAGCCTGTATATTTGGTTATTAGCTCATACCAAAGGCAGTATATTCAATGCTATAGTTAGCCACATGTGCTAGAATAATTCTTGCGTAAATTTATGCTTTTCTATTTTGCAATCACAGCTTCATTTTGTGGTTTTCATTTTTCAAGTCTGGAACTGGATATCTCATCTGAGGAAGTTTCTGTTATCTTTCGTGCTTATGAGGCAAACCCAGGAGACAATACATCGTACATTTCCGAGATATTGTTCTTGATGGGTTGAGTTCTGTGGAGACTTCTCTTGCTTCCCCCTTCTGATAGAGATCTATCTTAAATAGCTAACTCGAACTGGATGGCTAGCAGTCATTTAGAAGAGATCCAACCAGGACCAGAACATGGTGTGCAAGAAAAAACCATGGACTGCCATACTTATTCATTATTGGGCTGAATTCTGGTCATTTTATGTACTTGGGAATTTATGGCTAATATTGGACTCTGGCCTATGTGTTGTGCAGAGAAATCCACACTATTTTAGTAGATGCCAAATAAAACAGTCATATTGGTGATGGCTTGCCAGAACTGAAATGCTTCAATGATCCCGAGATTGGCTTCTCGTACCTCTAGTGCTACCTGCTCCAGAGGTGTGTTTTATATCTTTCAAAGGACAGCCTAGGTATTATGCTAGTATTTGTCAACATATGCTGGCAACAAACTCAGTTACATAAATTTGGGGTACTCAACCCCTAAGGGCTGCAATTCCACTACGCCCCAAGCATGGGATGTTAGAATTTACAACTGTCTGCAGAGATGTTTCTCCACAAGGATCTATAAACAAAGCTGCTCTATTATGTGAAGAGTGCAGAACAAAAGTTCTTTGCTCTTAGTAACTGCAGTATCTGTGACAATTTCTGTTCCAACAATTTGTCCTCTATCTCATGCTGTCAAATTCATGAAACTGTCCTGAAAAAAAAATAAGAGACTGGTGTAGCTACTTCTGAAAGCATGTTTTTTCCCCTAGATATGCAAGATAGCATATGCAAAATAGTCCAAGCTTAGGTTCTGTCCTTCATTTCTTCAAATCTCTATTGCTTATGCACTGTGTTTCACAGCAACCCACAGCCCAGTTCTTCTCCCTGTCTTTGCTTTGCATGCTTGTGTTGGGGAGGTCTGAGGTGGTTTTAAATCAGAGCACAAGCAGCAAGAAGCTGCCTTTTCTGTTGTGTTTTGGCACCTGGCAAATGTGAGTTTTGGTATGCTATGTACAGCCTTGGATATGACAACAGAGTTCAAGGGAACTCCAGTGACCCTTGCAATCACTTCTCTATGTTGACCTTTGTGAACGAGCAGGTTGTGCCTGACAGTTACATTAACAAAACATTTAAGCTTTAAGGGAGTTTGTATTCCAGATTAATTTTAGGTAATTCTACTACCTATTTAACATTTCTCCAGTGTTATTAAATATTATTGTTTAATTGCTTAATATGTGAATTAGTCAATAAAATCATTTACTACATCGCAGCAGCCAGAGGCCAGCATAACACGGCTCAACACCTGGCCAAAGCCTTCATATAGCCTGGCCCCTGGGACACATTTCACTGAGAAAGGAAGCACTTGGCTGAAATGCCAGTATTATCCCTCAATCTTTCTGTGAATACCACAGCATTTGTAACTGGTAGCTGGGTGACCATGGGGTACCTGAGAAGGGATATCACTTTTAGCGTGTGAGGTGTTCATGCTCTCTAAATATTGTATTAAACTCCTTGGGTATAGCAACGAAGTGCAGACATATTGAACCCATTAGCTATGTGCAAATGGTTTGAACAGAAAACAGCCCACTTCAGTGTTATTTTTAAAGAAAGATGAAGTAATGTAATGCAATTATAAGAGCCTGAAATATGACTGATTTATTGAGAGACACCATATTTGGCTTCAGTGACACAGCTGAAAAAACCTTGGAAGTAAGAAACACAACAGGGACACTTCTGGTTTGAAAAATCACCAAATGTGAACTGCAGGTTTTGGAAATACTGGCAAAACTTTATTCAAGCATATGTGACTTAGTTAATTATCTATAGGCAGAATCTGGTCTTATTTTTTTCAATCTAGGGCACAATTCTCAATTATACTGCTGGAAGTGGGGTTAAAGTAAAGAATTCCCACGTTTGTCTAAAGATTAAATTGGCCCAGATTGAAAGAGTTGAAAAGAGTTGGCTTGTTCTTCTTATTTTGTTCCCTTGAGCACTCTGGATTCTAACTGGAAAAGAAATGGAAAAGGTGTAACATGACCTGAAAGAAAAGCTGCTCCTGTGACACCCACTGCCACAGAGGTTTAGACCATCTTTTTCGATTACTTATGCAAACTCAAACTACATTGTGTGCAGTGTGCTCTTCCAAAGAATTTTGAAGTCACTGAGAAATCATTACAATGAACTAGATGGTCCTTGGGCTTATTAGCAACCTGCTGTTGTAATTAATTCCTCCTGTGTTAAGCTCGTGCCTTTCAACTAAAATTTTTATAGACTTAAAAATTGTTGCTAGAAGTTGAACTTTTCATTTTTCTTCTAGGAATTTTTAATAAGATTAAAAATCTTCATAACAGAAGAAGGGATTGTATTTTCATTTCTCTTCCTCTGAAGCCCAAGGGTTAAGACAGGAAGTTTTATTGTGGAAGTCTGGGGTAAGGACCTTTGTGTCACTGGTTGAGAGTGTGAATTTGAAGGACTTTCCTGTACCGTGATGGTAAGGCTGACAGATATGGCCATATTAACATGTTAAAATACATTTGAGGAGTTATATAATGTGTCTGCTCTGCTGGAAAATTATATACCCTTGCTGTTTAGTATTTTAGTGGTAATTTTAAAGTCCTCCTAGAATGCTCTGTGACACAGTGTTTAGGGTGGTCTGTGGGGGATTGTGGCTTTAGGAGCAAGGAACAGAATTTAGATATTTTGTTCCTTTGCAGAGTATTACAGTTAAGGAAAAATAGGTGTATATCATCATACCATCTGTTCAATTTTTTTTCCTCAGTAAAAACCTTTAAGCAAGTCACCTAGACAGCCGCAATCACGTTTTTTATTTTTGCTTACAAATCTGAAAATACAGTTGAATGTCTTTTTATTCTATTTTACATTTCTACTCTGGGCAAATGAAATAGTGGGTAGAATAAAGGAGGGAGTTTGTGAGTTATCTTGTGTAAATCCTGTGAGTTCCCTATGCAGTCTGATGGCAGATAGATGCTCAAGACAGTAATAAAGTTTTTGATATGTCTGCAGTGCAATCAGAGAGACAAGCAGGTTTTCTGGGTACTTTCTGACACAACTGCTATGGACTGAAATCTGTGTCACCAATGGTCTATCCTGGCTACGGCAACTGATCCAGAAATCACCCTGTCTGCTATGACAGAGCCATGCCTTCCTAGGCTGAGAAGCATCAGTTAATTGCCAGATTTTTAAAGTATTTCATAGATATCTTTCAAACCTGCTTCTTACTTCCTTCTTAAGGAGCCTTGTGTTGACTAAATACATTTGTAAAATTATCTAGTTGGATCACCCCTATTACTTTCTATCCCACCAGGTCAGCTGAGACAGTGTGGTAAAGCTCAGGTGCTCTGGGCTCTTTCTATATTCAGTGGAGAATGATAATCTCAAGAGCCCTTCTGTTTGGGGGTGTTAGTGTGGCTTCTGGCTTAGATGCCACTGTTTGTTGCCTGAACTAAGTAGGGTGACCCTAAGGCTCCTTGTTTTGCTGTAAATAACACAGAACTGATGCACAATCTCTCATTAAAGTCAGTTTAGATGCTTCTCACATTAAAAAAGTGTTGTCCAAGTGCTGACAACGACAACCTGCCCTTCTGTTGAAGGCTGTAAGTAAGGCAGAATGTGGAGACAGTGGGCTCTAAAATATTGTCAGACCTCTTCTGGAAAAAATCTGCAGCTGCCTGTAGAACCCATAGTCCCCTTTCATTCTGCCCACTAATTATTCTGCTTCTCTCTAGCCATCTATTTCCCTTTTTGTCACTTCTTAAAAAAAAAAAAATTAAAAATCTAGGTAGACCCATTTTTCAAATGATAAAATCTGTGAGCAGAATTTCTTTGCTACATTGTTCCCTTCCTAATGGCTGTTTTTCCACAACACCATACCCTGTTACTTCGGAAAGGTAGAAGAAAAGGGAAAAAGAAAATATGTGTGCAGAGGATATACCCAGAAATCAGAACCGTGCCATGCAAAATTGTTACAGCTGTTTCTGTTTTTATTGACTGTTTCTTTTGGATCCATTTCTCTGACAACTGCTGCTCATGTGAGCAGGAAGGCATGCAGCATGACATTGCTGTGGACTGCGGGGTCCTAGGGCCAGGAGTAGGTGGAGAGGGGAGGGAAAGGAAGAGGGTGTGGTGGTGAGGACATTTATGTGGGACACATCAAAGCACATCCTTGTAATGCGTTACAGTAACCCAGGAAATTCAGTGCAGATGCACTGAATAACCTCATGGCAATCTGAGGTTTGCGATAGTATTACAGCAGCAGCAGCTGTCATGGTACTTGATTTTTCAAATTTCAGTGAGCCACTTCTCCCCCTGCTCCCTCATACAAATCCAGTCTCTTTATTTGAGTTTCCTCCTCTGGGCACCCTCCCTACACAGTATGTCAAGCAAATGAAAGTTAAGTGTGCTACAAATGAGATAAGCAGGGCCTCTTATAAGCTGGAAAGGACCACAGAGTGATTGTTATAGCCTTGATTTGCGTGGATATGACATTAAAGGGGCTGTTCAAACATGGAAATGGTGAATTAGGTGATTTTACGTGGAGGGAAATAGCAAGAGAGATAGTTTTCCATGGGAGTAGATAAGAATCTTTTTTATGGACAATATGAAGTATCTGCCTCCTCTGATAGAATCACTGGATGGAAGCTGAAAGATAGGAAATGCAATTTCAGATGCTCAACTCAGTTCATTGACCAAAGAGGGAAAACATCTAGAAAGAACTCTGACAAGCACAGCTGGCTTTTCTTTTTTCTGCTTTCTCTTTATCCTTTAGAATATCTCTGTTGCACTCAGGCTCCTTTAGTAAATGGTCAATTTGAAAGGCATAGACCTTGATATTTTTTTTGTTCCGTATGCAAAATACACATACAACCATTACGTTCATATAAGTGGTTTGGAATGTACACAGAACCTTAATATATCTTTGCAGCAATTATGATGTTATATCTCATGGATGCGTGTGTCAGTGGCTTGGGTCAACTATAAGGCTGTCTTTAAAAACAAAATAAAATAACAATGTTAAGCTTATATTTTGCTAACCAATGTAAAAACCTGAAACTGTAAATGAAGAGAAAATTATAAACTGCATCTCGTGATGTACATTGATTTGAGATGAAAATAAAAAGTGGTATTATAAATAAATGCTTTATATTTTATTAAGCATTAGTTTTTACTCAGCAATTTATACTGAAACTCCTTCTCCCATCTGTCCTTGGTTTTCATCCATATGTGGAGCCTTGGTGTGTCCCTGATATTTGTCAATTTGTCAAAGCTTTGGCACAAGCTAGAGGAAAATAGACCAAAAACTAGAATCTTTGGTCAGAACGCACTGAAATCATGTGGATTGGATTCAACTCCCAGAGTCAGTCATACCTCTTCAGCTTTTGATTAGAAATTAAACTCAGAACTGAAGGGCATGTAGCTGTAAGGATCACTGCAGCTTTAGCTAAAATGAAGACCAGAGCCATAGGCTGGTTTTGAAAGAAGTCATACTTGATACAAATGTGAAGAATTGATAAAGGTCACATTGCAAAAGGAGCATCTAAATACAAAAATCAGTTCATTCACACTGTGACGACACCAGTTCAGAGTGGTACAGAAATTTATGATTGTCATATGCAGATCATACCAGTTTTGCTTTAAATACGTGCTGATTTTGGAAAAGGGACCTATGCATATAATGCTAGTTTTTCCTAAAATGCATTTGTTTGCTTGTACAAATTGAGTTTATGCCTAGAAAAATACCCCATAATATGCAGCTATGTGCTCTTACCTGTGCCTGTTTACCTGTGTTTCTTCCCTGAGAGTTTCATTTGTAGAGGGTTTGTTACTAATGAGTTATTCTGGAAAACTGGTGCTTTTTGAGCAAAACAGTTGCAAAGTGAGATGCCTGTGAGTCCCTGTGCTCAATGTAAATGCCCAGAGCAAACCACTAAGACAATACATGCATTCTTTTAAAAACTGGGGGCAGAACTAAACTGTAAAAGCAACTATTGATGTATCGTTTGTGACTATGCATTTCCAGGCCTTTGCCTTATTTGCTGAATGTTCTCCATACAGCTGATTGAAAAAAGTAGGTGGAGCATAATTGGAAACAATATTTTTAAAATGGGAATTCTAGCAATTCTTGGCTATGGATGATTCAGAAATACTAGTCTAATAAGCATTTTATCGGAATTTTGGGATGTTAGTTTTAGGTTACAGAGAAATATTTGAATAAACAAATGAAAAGTTTGAATAAACAAATCAAATCCCCACCAGACATGAAATAACTAGATCTTCTGAAGTTATTCTTGACAAAAAACTGCTTGACAGTCATTGAGGTAACTTTCAAGTTACCTTTATATAAACTGAATTTGATTGTTCATTCCTAAGAATAAATGCCTGCAGCTCTGGAGATCTTCACAATGATAAGATAAAAATATTAGAACTGTGAGGATAAAATATAAATGAGTGTATAAGAATCTGCTGTCTTTCCTTCATTCTCTCATGGACTTGTTGGGAAAGAATGTTTTCCCATACACTCTGCAAATTGAAAGCCCCGTGCCACTGGCTTGGAATTTCATGCCATTGGTGTGACTTACAAAATTAACTAAACCTACTTTGTGTTCAATAAATTAGGACTGAGGCTATCATGAAGTGAGTGAGCATCTCAGACTGTCTCATGTCAATAGAAATGAAATTCTCATGCCCAAATACCTAGGAGAATCTGACATCTAACCCTCAGCTTGCACCCTTTGGTTATTCTCTTCCCAAATCCTGTATTGCTGGTCAATAAAAGACTTTCCGAGAAAGAGAAAAATCTTACCTTTGCTCCTTTCTGGGTCAGATGGCATTTTAAGGGAAGTAAGGCAGCTTAATGGGTACATAACAAGAGGCATTGTGGACAGGGAACAATGACAGGAGCCTGGTAGAGTTCTATTAGAGTTTGCAGGAAGAGGCAAGGGGAAGATGTCAAATAATCTGTTTGTGTTTGACCTGGAAAACACCAAGGTAGGATTTTTGAGACTAAAGCCAGTCTCTATACCGACTTTCGCTGAAATGATTTGGATCCCTGTGAGTAAAAGAAGTTGGCAATTCCTGTCACGGACAGGAAAAATGAGGGAGCAGTGAGGGCAGGGACTGACTCTGCATACGGCAGGCTGGTTTCTTTGATCACCTAAGCTGGTGTCTCTGGTATACAAACTTTATAATCATATCTATTTGATGATTTATTTATTAAATCAGAACAAAGTACTGACTATGGGGCAAAATAGTTAAACATTCCTGGTTGGCCATGACACATGGATACCTACATTCAAATGTTGCTGTTTGTTCTAAGTCCATTCCCAACTGTAAATTCTTTTCCATGGGAAATGGGGAAAACTGGAGACCAATCCACAAATTGTCATACATTTTCACAAATGAAAGCTGTTACATTCTTGCTGCTTTTTTTTTTTTCCCCACAGAAATTGTCTGTCTCTGACATGTAGTCAGAAAGTCTGTATTTTGGAATTGCCTCAACAGCAACTCTAGGTACCTCCTGCTTCACAAGCTCTGCAATTGTGATGAGATTGAACAAGGTTAACAATAAACCTGACCTTCAGCAGATTTGTGCTTTACTTTCTTAAATTTTCATTGTCAAGAAAATTCCCTAAGCAACTCTTGGGTGAAAATTGCAAATAGAATATGTTAGATCTGGTTACTTCTCTGTGTCAGAAAAATAAAAGAAAAAAAAATCAGTTTGTCTGGGTTTTTATTTTATGGTTCAAACAACATAGCTAATATGCCTGTGGATTAGTCTTGTGGGCTAAACATTTAAAAGTTGGCTTCAGATTAGCTGACAAATAAACATTATTGTTTTGGTGGAAAAAACACTTTGATCAAGCTGGAGGATCAGTGCACAGAAGGTATAAACGTCAAAGAGAAGCAGAGAGAATTATGACTGATGCTATTCAATCTATAAACCCATATTTGGGATGAAATAAGCCAAGCAGAGTTAGGAATATTAAGGTAAGGGTGTAATTTAATTAGAATAGCATACTTGCATTCTACAATGGAAGGAGGTCAGTTTTCCTTCAAGGCCTCTATAAGCTTGTGATTCTTCTCTGTAGTGGTTTGTTTATTTATTTTTCACCCCCTTCTAAGTGCTAGTCTCCTTTTGAACAGAGTTGCAGCTTTTACTGCTGCCTTTTATAGTTGTTCCACAAGTTAACTCTTTCAAAACACTTATTTTATTCAGCCAGAGTCAGGCTACAACAGAATCTCAAAACTACAGTGGAATTATTCTAATCAGAAAGTCTTAAAACCTCCCTAACAAATTAGATGAAAGAAGCCTGACATTTCATTTATTAAAATAAGGAATGCGGAATGGTAATAATGATTTATGTTCCTTTTTTTTTTTTTCTTCCTCCAGTTTGTTAATATAAATCAAGTTCTAGAATTGAATTAATTTATGGCACTTCCCACACTCATGTATCCAACAATATCACAGCCAGACAATGACAGGAGGATAAAATAATCCAGATGCCTTCAGTTCATGAAGAAAAGAGTAAATGTCCTCTTTTACATTTGCAACTAACTGTATATGAATAAGATCAAATTTCTCTAAAAATAATGTCTGGAAGCTTTTTAGTTAAGTCTGATTTTAAAATCTGAAGGTAATGAGATGAGTCTTGACAATACCCATAAGGATGCCAGTAGGTGTCTAGTAGAGACAATTTTTTGTTGGTATGCATTTTTGTGTAATTTTCAGGTGTGAAGACTGTTAAAGAAACATAAGTGACATAAAAATCAGCATTTTTCTTCACTTTGAATCAATACACATATACTTTTCCAAACTTCTGGATAACACAAATTATTTCCCTGTGTTTATTGGTGCATCTGTTGTAGTATGTCATTTATGTGGGCCAGCTCATTTCTTTCTTCTAGTGTTTCTCTTTAACATTAGAATACAAGAGAAGAAAAATGAGAGTGGAGCTGAGTTGAAACTTTGTTTGTTCTTTTCATTTTAAGATGATTTATTTATTTTTTTGTGTGTGTGTTTGTTTGTTTTGTTTTGTTTTGTTTTTTCCTTTCTTGTTTGGAGGTCTCAGAACCAGTGTTTGGTGTTCTCTGGCTGCCTCTAGAGAGTGAAGATGCTCTGTCAGCTTGCTGTGGCCTCCTGTGCAGGGGGATGCTAAGGAATACACTGCAGAGGTGCCTTCTTTGGCTGCACAGGGTAAGCTCATTTCTTGGACACGTGCTGGACCTGGGAGTGCTTCTGCTGGTGTGTTCCCTTGTGCTGTCAGAAGCCTTCTTAGCCCAGACTTTCTACTGATGTCTTCCCCACAGTGAGGTGATTATGAACACTGCTCTGCTACAGGTCAAAAGCAATTCTATGAATCTACCTTATTTAGTATGTGAGCGACATGTTAATTTGAGTATTTAGACTTACTCAACATCTATGACACAGCAAACCAAAGGGCCAATATTGAAATACACTCTGCATTGTTGTTCCTAGTGCACAGAACACTTTCCATGACATTCCTGGATCAGCAGTTGTTTATCAGCCTGTCTAGTGCTGGAAGGACTAGTGGGTTTTGCTGATTTATTACAGCTGTCTGAAGCAGATCTCAACAGCACTTTTTCTGTGTTTGTGTGCACATGTAAGAGAAGCAGGCACAGAAGGGAGAGGTGACCGTAGTCGTCTTTTACCCATTTGTGCAGGAATGGAATATTTCCTGACAACTCCAGTTACCATCTGAATCAGGTTTATTCTTGCTGTTAGACTTTTGATATACTGTTTTATGCAGAAAACATATTGCTCTGCATTTCTAAATCAGGTTGGAGGTGTGATATAAAATTCTCTTGGGGCATTTTAAGGTAACAGTGCTTCCTTTTGTTGCAAGACTCACAGTGAAAAAAATGGGCAATCATACCACTGGAATGGATGCGTTACAGAATTCCTTCATGACATTAGATTCTGCTGAACTCCAAGCCGTAACTTATATCACACCTAAAGTCATTAAGTGTAGAGACAAATTGCTTTATAGAGGCAAACTCTTTTTGTTACTGGATTTTTTGTCTTTCATTTTACCGTTCTCTTTGCCATATGTGGTCTGTGGAATAATAGCTAGGATTGCTATTTGAAAATGTTTCAGTTGGCTTGGTTCGAGAAACCTCCACTATCATCTATTGTAACCAAATTTCTAAAATAAATTATAGCCCTGTGGAGCCACAAGTGGAGAAAACAGCAGGCTTCAGATGACATTTTGATAGTTAAAGGGCCTATTGCTGTTGTATTACTTGGGCCACTGATTATTTCTGTTTCTTTATTTACAACTATAAAATTGTTAGCTTTGCAAAGGAGAACCTGCCTCAGGTGAAAAAATAATGATTCGTAGTTAAGGCTGGACCCAGAGGGGGTGAGAAATTCTCAGAGGGAACATAACCACATTTTGTGCTGTTCTTCAGTGCCCCACAGATCCAATCTAGCATGCAGACAAATGGATCTAAATACAGTGCTTAAATGTGCATATTAAACCCTTGCCAGAAGCTACAGTTATTAAATAATACCAGGAGCTCCCCCAGTCTTCTACTAAAACAGTTGGAGCTGACTGCCAGGCTCATGCTTTCTGGGCAGATTATTTCAATCCTTTGGGAAAAGGAGAGCCACTTTAAGAAGTTAATACCTCTGGGGCAGTATATTGGAAAGCTTCATTTGATCTTCTGTGACATGTGTGACAGTATCTCATTTTCAAGCTGAAAAAGTCCCATCCATGAGTTATGCCACAACCAACATGCATAAATAAGGCTCCAAGTGGAAAAGAGAGAGTGGTGGGAAATTGGAATGAGTGGCAAATGTTATCTGAAGCTCTTACTTGAATCCCACTATTAAAAAACACACTGACAAAGCTCTCTGGGATAACTGTGGTACATTAGTGGCTTATTTGCTCTGTTTGGCTGAGTGGATGATAATTGTCAGCACGGGAAAGGTGTCAGCAATCCGAGAGTTTTAAACCTCTCTTGCCAGACTGGTAAAATGACAGCTCACTGAAATGACAGTCCTCTCCATCGATTAACCATGTCCCACAGTCCGTCAGTGTGAACTGCATTAATTTTTTTGTGGCCCTTGTATAGAAAATAAACTGTTACCACCAAGGGCCCCTGAAAAAGCTGTTGTATAATTCCAGTGATAGAGGAAAAAAAAGGATGGAAATGTAGAAGGAAGCTTCTTCCACAGTCCACATCAGCCATTAGGAATTTTTATTAACAGTTGCTGCAGATCTCCAGGTGCTAGAGCTGTACTGGAGAATGGCTGCTGCACAATAGGTTAGGCAAATTGAGATACAGAGCCAGATTGGGGCAATGTCTTGCTAATCCTTGACTGCCTTGGACATCTGGTCCTTCTGGAGAAGGATATTACCACACATGTTTTTTATCAGTGAGACAGAATTGCTGGACTATACTGTTGATTCCAATTATGACACTGTGTTTGAAAAAGCATTTAAAAGCAGCAACTACTTCTCCCTGTTTCTTCAGCTCTCTAAATCTATCTGATACTGTTGGCTCTGAAATATATTGAATGGGACAATAAGAAATAGCATTTCAAAATGCTTCATTGTGCAAGATTTTCTGTGTTGGCTTTTTTTTTTTCGTTACTGTAACTAACAGAGCTGTGATTCTGTTTCCTTGGCAGTACAGCAGCTGATTCAAACTGAAATGAGAAATCTGGGACTGCTAGGGCAAAAGTCAAAAAGTTTTCGCAATCCGTGATGAAGATTTCTTATCAGTAATGAGGACTAGATATTCCTGGCCTATTCTTCACTGAAACAAATACAATTCCGAGAGGGACATTTCTTCTAAGGGCTGGTGTTCTTTCCTAATCTTTAATCCATGGAAAGGTTCCTGTTTTAGGAAGGAAAGACTTTTCCATACTACTTTCCTGCCTTTCCTTGAGCAGTATAGAAGATAATTTCTGTATTTAAAGACTGGAAATTGTGGGATACTTGCCAGCTCTGTTATGGCCTCTTGGACTTCGGAAAAACCATTTTTCCTAAGTTATTCCTGTGCGAAGTAGATGCAATGGTACATCTGCTTTCCATGTTCCTTGGGAGACTTGACTGATGATTATAATGGGCTTTCTCAACTAGAATGCAAGGAAGAACAGCAGTTTATTATAGTGATACCAGTTCAGGGATCAGTGTAACCTTCTCTTCTTCCAGGGTGAAGAAAAAATATACTGCGATAACTTAGCCCTTATCTGACCAGTATGCTCACTGTGTGCTGATTTAAAATGTGAAGGCCTATCTTCATTGGAAAGGAGCAGAATGCTCAGCTGTTCATGAGAAAAACCTCTCTTTAGAATGGATTTCAGAAAGTACTCAACACCACTGGCTTTGTTTTTCACTGGAAAGTGAAGGGTTGGCAGACCTACTGATAAGTGTCAAAGCTCCAATACAGCCAATGGTGCATGGGAAGATTTGATGCAACTTGGTCCAAAGCTCTCAAGGATTGTATTGTCAAAATCAAACCAGGAACAGAGAACAGGAAAAATATATGTAAGAAATTATTAAAAGACCTCCAGAAAGAGTTATGTCTTTATTGGATAATATTATTACACTGTTACATTGCTGACATAATAACAAATCAATGAAAGGAACATTAAATATTTTTAAAAATGAACAATGTAATAACATATAGTGTAGCTTTAAAGTGTACTGACCTGGATATATCAAGCCTAAGCAATCATTTCTTGGCTCTTGTGAGATCATTGCTTGACTCTGAAATTAGAATAATTTCATGAGTGTGTGGAAACAAGAATGAGGTCACCTCCATCTTAATTAGAAAAGGATAGATCAAACATCCAAGGCATACTTTCTTGTTTGCTGTTGACTTGCTTAGACTGGTATGATATAGTCCTGGGGCAGTATTTTATGATAGCCTATTTTGCTGCCTTATGTATTATACTCCTTTTGCCTTTCTTTCTGGCAATAATATAGGGTTAATCATGCTTACAAAACTGTTAAATTCATTCAGTTTCTATCTGAAAAAATGGAATGAGGTGAGCAAAACATTCAGATAAATAACATTTAATGCAGGCTTTATATAAGCCAGAGGTCTCAATAAAATTTTAAATCCTTTTAGTCAGCTATTCTTCTAATTACTTTTTATTTCTCCTTTGCTGGAAGAGCTTTCAGGCTGTGCACAATGAACATGTGGGTCTTTATTTCACATTAATGTGTTCAATAAAATAAAATGATACAGTTGAGTAATATGGATCAAAAACTAATTTATATAAACATTGATTGTTTCAGAGCACTGGGAAACTACTTCGTCTTGGTCTGTATGAGTGCATTTCAGTAGACCTGAAATATACTCGGTTGTTATGGCAAGGTTTTTAATTTTAAAAAACACTGATATGGAAGACATTGATTGACAATTGGTTCTGCTGTGTTCGTCCTTCCTGGAATAATGAAATAATTGCCTCAAATGAGATATGTGACTGCTATCTTTCCTATTTTGTTTACCAAGTGCGTTAGTCAATACTCTGAAATCCAGTGATGATCCTTCAATGACAACAGTGCTGTATGAGGAATTTTTTGAGATTAAAATATGTATACAAATACTCTGAAATTCACAAAAAAATTGGAAAAAAATATAAAATAGTATTATTTATATTAAGCACAAGGCTGAGTCTTTGCACTTTGATGCCTGCTATGAACCTATAAGACATGCTGAACTTTCATGTCTCTATATCACCCTAAAATATAAATAAAGTGAGGCCAAAAGCTACCATTATAATTTTGACACTGATGTATTGATGTCAGTGTGGTCAAGGTTTCTTGACAATTACTTATCAGTGGAATCTGAGTTGTGCTTAGATTGGCAGCTGGGTCATTTATCTTCAAAGATATGCACACATCCAGTATTTCATCTTTATTTAAAGACAGTAATTAGAAACCTTAATCCTAGGCCACAAACCATGGAAGTCAATCAGAATATTGAAGCTCCTGAATTTCCAAATAGAGTGCATTATTTTGACAAGAGGTCAATATCCAAATTTAGGAGTCTTAGCAGAGCAACAATGAGAGCAAAACAACTATTTGGGCTCAAAATAATAGGCAGGATCATCTTCTTAACAACAATATGATTATTGTCTCTGCTAGTCTAGAGCCCAGTTAAACATTCAGTTTAAAAGTTTTCCCGTTGCATGGAAAATACACAGTACGATAGCCAAGACCCTTATCATCCACAAGCAGCAGGCGAATTGCTTCCAGGTGAATTGCTGTGAGAGGAAATCTTTCAGGTGCTAGAGTAAGCTTTTCTTGAGTTCTCACCAAGCTGGGTATCTGCACTTTGCAGATGTAAACAGAAAGGAGAGAAAGGAGGCAGGAACTAAATGCTACAAATGGCCATGGGCTGGTGAGCAGAGAGATGAGGGAGATGGGGGAGAAAAAAATCTAAATCCAGTCTTTAGAAGTGTGGATTTTGCTTTGGGTCCATCTCTAATTAGTTCCTATGTGTTATATAGAAATTGACTGGGAGGAAGATACCTGTAAAAATAGGGTAGCAGCTTTGGTGGTTTTTTAGGGTTTTTTTTTAGTTAGTTTGTTTGTTTCTTTGTTTGTTTTTCATTATGTTGTTGTTGTTTTGTATTGTTTTGGAGAAGGACTATTGCCTTGAGTGTGGGTGGACAGATCTTATATGATTTGAGTAGATTCATTTTATGTTTCTCTCATTTAAACAGCATAAAATGGCAAGAGTTGTAGGGTATAAGTATGAAGAAAGAATGAAAGCTTTTATGTATCTTTCTGGGAGAATAAATTGCCCTAAAATGGAGTTTAATATTTGATTCAGACAGGCAGTCACTTGGAATAGTAAGCTGGATTGCAGCAATATACAATCTTACAGGCTGAAGGGATGTATTTGGGGAAGTTTTGAAACTTAAATCAGGCAGAGAATGATTTTGAGGAAAAGGAGATCTGGACTGAGGGAATCTAAACTTGCGCAAACCTGTCAAAAATGTGTCTTATTGTCCGATGTATTATGCTCCTGTGATTAATGTGAATTGGAAATACATTATCGTGTGTGATATGTATGCATGCTGCAAATCCATTAAGAACAAGCCTTATATGATTTATTTGTATTAATGTCATATTAAATTCTAAAAATTGAGTTGATGTTAAAGCACAGGTGCAATCCAATAAAAACAAGGATGATTTGAGTTGATAGCCTTATATTAATTTTACTCCCAGCGTATTAGAAACGTAGCACCTACACTGTGAACAGCTCTACACATAGTAGTAGGCTGTTTTTCAACTGTGCACCCAAAACAGGTAAGAACATTTTGGTATGGCAAAGTTCTCAGAGAATTTAGCTTTCTGCAAATGCACAATCAGAAATTAAATTGTATTTCCCCCATCCTTCTTTTGTTTAGTCAGGTGGTTTTGCAGACCATCACACAAATTTGAAGCACTGGATTTTTAAAGTTGTCTTGAAACCCTTTTAAAATGTATTGTAGTGACTGAGCATGTAAAACCACTTGTTTATGTGACATGCACTGCATTCCCAAGGGATCAAGCCTACACTTTCATACTGAGCCTTCTTTTTAGATAACCAGCAAAAGAAGGCAAAAGAGAAAGGCTGATCTGAAAACCTTGTGCAAATATTAATGAATTTGTTCTCACAAATCCCCTGAGAAGTATTACTGTCATTTCAGGCATTATATTAAACACATATATGGGCCCCACTGCATTTTTAAAGCTCCTTTTTTGTGGGATCTGACAAAATCTGTGGAGAGACTACTTTTTATGTAATGATCCTTGCTCATTTCAAAAGTCACTTTTTTGTTCCATTACAGAGGAAAATGACCTTATTTTGCTGTGAATTGTGGAAGAAGAATCAAAACTGTTGAAGGACTATTTGAAAGTCTCAGCTAAAAGGGAAGCTAGAAAAGCAGGCTATTAAATCAGTTGGTAGCTCCACAAGGCTATAATACAACAAAGTAAAAAGGTTTGTGTTTAAGCCAAAATGTAAAATCATTACTAAGCACTTCTGCTAAGCAGTTTAATTTACGAGGGAGCATAACATTACAAAGCCATACTCTGTAAGACTCAAAATATGACAGCAGTTTTAGAATGAAAAAAAGAAGTACTGAACTAGTAAATCCCCAGCCCAAAATATTCTGAATCCCACAGCAACATGGCTTTAGTGTGGCATCTCTGTGATTTATAGTGCATGATTATAATCCTTTGGAATAAATCGGCACTGACTGCTGTAACGTCTTAAAGCTATTCAGGCAGCACATACAAATTGAGAAGTTAAATCACAGCCTGTGTCCAAGATTTCATCCAATACATATATATTTTTAAGTGGAATATCTCTTTGGAGATAGGTAATTCAATTGAGAAAAAGTCCTTTTAGGACAAGATTTAGGGGCACATTGAAAAGATTGAAGGTTTTCTTTGGTATCAATTCTAATTATCTACAGAATCTCTCTGTGTCATCTCAGTCTTCATAAACACCTTTAAAGCAGATCTGGATATTGTTTTTGCTCAAGTGGGTTAGAAGTAGGAGTTCCTCACTGAAGCTCTATGGACAGGAGCTGAGGCTAAATGAAAATAGTAGCCCATGAGGTGTATTAGAGAGCAATGCAAGTGTATAGAAGTAGGGCTGAATGACATGTTGTATGCCCTCAGAGGTCTTGTCTTGCCTCTGGCTGCCTGCTCATGAGAGTTGGGACTCCTGAGCTTTATCTACCAGATTTACACAAGTGTCTCAGATATCCAATGACACGCAAGTGGCATTAGAGGCCTGTATCTCAGCTGCTGAACAGTAGCTTTGGATGAACCGCTTAGTAACATTATTGAGGGCAATCTGCAAAGAAGACATTCAAGATGTTGAACTCCGGGCAAAAATATTAGTGGAGGCAGAGCTTCAGGTGTCTGGCAGCAGGTGTGCTCACTGCAAATTCTGTAGGGTCGCTGTGATTTCACTGTTCATTATTTCTGTGCGTTCTGTTACTTGTAGTGAGCTCTTAGGTACCAATAGTCACTTTATATGGGATATGAGTTATTTGCTCCATCCACGGTGCATCTAACAGCACTATTAAAGCAACAGTCTGTTTGCCGGGCCGCTTCAAGTCCAGAAGAAATTTAAGCTATTTTTGTATGGTCTGAAACACAAACTAACACAGTGTACCAAAGGAAAGCAAGGCAGATCTTGCATTGCACTCTAGGAGCTGAGGTGCTGGGCAGTGCAGTGCAGGGCTATGACACTTCCCAGAAAAGAGGTCTTGGGACAGTGAATTTCTCATTTACTGAAGTCATGATCTTCCAATAGCACAAAACCACTTAAGATTTGGAATATTCATGTATCAAATGGAAAGTCTAATAAATTATTGTAGTTTAATGAAAGTAAAGAAAAAAATGAAAGTAAAAAAAAAATAACCTGTAAAATAGCACACCAAACCAAAATAATCTTGTATCAAAAGAGAAACAAACAGGTCAGAAATGAGTTTACATTAGCTGTAGTCATGCAGTAATCCTTCTCAGTGTCCTGAGGCCACTTGAATGTTGCTTGCCCTAAAACTGATGACTAAGGCTTTCAAAATCTCTCAAGCAGTAATATATTTGTAATTTCATATTTAGGGAAGGCTTCTGCTGTCCATCTTTGTAAAGAAGCAATCAGGTGTTTGCTACTTCTGACAGAAGGCTCTTACCTACTACCTCTGAGGAATAACCAAGGCCTTTGGTCACTAAATGTCACCTGCTCCTGGTGTGCAAGAAAATAACGTGTGTGTAGCAGCTCAGCCACCGTGCCTTGCACTCAGGATCGGGTCCTCATTGCTTTTAAGTGCTAGAAATTTCCTGAGTGGCTGTTTCTGCCAGGCAGACTTGCCACTGCTCTAGTGCAAAAAGGGCTTGTCCTGGATGTAATTACCTGGCTGTTATGGCCTCAGACAGAAGGGAACTCCTTCCCTGACTATAAACACAGTGAAAACAACTCCTTTGCAGCGAAGAGAATGCAAAACAGTCAGGCTTTGCCAAACCACTACTGCTGTTAAGTCCAGATTGTTGCATAAATGGCAGTAAATCCTGGGCTGCTCCAACTGTCTTTGAGGCTATCCTAGTTCAGAATCTAGCTACAGACAATCCCTCCCTTTCCCACCCCTTTGGTCACTGAGCAGAGCCAGGCTGAAGACTGATCTCTCTTCGTTTGGGCACTTATGCAGTTGAAATTGATGATTGCTTGGAAATAACAAGCAGTTTTTAATTTAAATATGTTGCTTAAAATACAGAAAGGTTTCTGTATGCAGGAAAGCCACTGGGGAATGGGGTCTGGTTTTCAGTTTGAAAAGGAACAAGTGGTCTGCCCTTTTCCGATCACATCTCTTAAACAGAAAGTGTGGGAGTATGCTCCTACTCCTCTCTCTGCCTCTCCCCTTTTTGCTCCCTCTCCTCTCCCTCTTCCTCTTTTGTATTGTTTTTTTTTTTAAAAAAATTATTTTATTATGTTTCTGACAAGGTGTTAACTGATCTGATTCACCCACACTGCTGGACTCTGCTTCAGGTCACAAGTGGGCCACAGGATTTTTGGGAGCACTTCTCATACAGCTGGGGGCATTCCAAAATTGTCCTGTGCCAAGTGGAAAATGAAGCTGTCGTCAGTCCAGTGTCAGCTCAGCATAAGGGCAGAGGAGCTCCTTCCTCTTGCTCTATTTCCTTTTAGTCTGTGGTCCGTTTTTATCGCTGAAGAAAGTTTTCAAGGGTAATGAAACCCTCATGCAGCACCTCTTGGCTCTGGATCTCAAATCTATAAAGGATACTCCTTATATTTGTGTGTTTGGCTTTGAATTTATTCCTTCAAGGAAAGACAGTTATTAGCTTCTTGTTGGTGATTTCACCTGCACAAATTATCTGGTGGACATAGACCTTTTATAGCTGAATTTTAATTATATAAGCACCCAGCTGATGTGGGAATATGGTGGGAGATCCAGCCTTTAACTAAATAGCTGTTCAAAGCTGCTTTAGTCTTTCTTCCTTGTATTTTACTCAGAGACCACATTGTAGTAAGATGTGGTGGTCACTAGTCAGACATCAATTGTGTTGCCTTTATTTCCTTATTAGTAGTCCAGCTGTGCAAATAATTGACTTTTTTTTTTTTTTGGTTTGTTTATGTTTTGCTAGTTTAATCAAGGGTGTGGGGGACTGTTCCAGGTTAAACATTTGTTTTCATTTTAATTTGCTGTTGAATAAAAAGTAAAATATTTTCAAAACCTTTCGAGACTAGAATCTTGATATTCTGTTCTGAAAAACTCTAAATGTTTTGGCTTTTAGAGAATGTTTTTGACTGTGAAAAACTGATTAGTTTGATGTGTATTTGTGAAAAATTTGGGTAATATGTATTTATATCTTTTGACAGACAAAAACCAGCTGAAATTCTTTCTTTAGCTCTAATCACTCTTTTACATTGTACAATACATTCAAATAAATCTATTGCCCAATGCCTTCTCTGAGAAATTGTATCAAATCTATACCTGCAATGGAATGTTTTTTAAGCTTTTTCTCTCCTCCACCCTCCTTTTTTTTTTTGTTGAACTATTTGAAAATGCAACTGCTAATATTTTCCAGGTTGGTACTAAAGCTGAAACAGCTGGTTAGAAACACTCTGCTTGTTTTCGTGTTCATCCCTGCACTCTGTTACACAAGGCAGCTTGAGCAGCCAGTAGCTGAAAGCCTGACCACTTGCTGAGATCCATCTTTCATTTATTTTATCTCCTTGCCCGCGTTTATGTCTGGTGACGTGGTAGGCTGAAGAAAGAAAGTTGAGAAGGTCACTCTATTGTGTTGCCTCTGGAGCCTGTGTGTTTGCCCTTCCTGAGTCTGTTTATTCTCTGAATCATTTGACACGCTGCACGTTCTGCTCTGACCTTCAGCCTATTGCTAACTCCAGTGCCTTGCCTCAAGGCCACAGTTCTGCAATGCAAGGAACAGACTCTGGGGTGTCTCATCACAGATTAAAATCCCCATGGCTCAAAGCTTCCCTCCAGTTTAACCTCACATTACTGGATCAAAGTTGTTCAAAAATTTTTCCAGCTGAACTGCATTCTGGCAAACTTCATGGCCCTCTTGCCTTGTGCCCCTACCAGCATCTGATTAAACCTGTACTGGTTACATCAGTGGAAAATATGACAAGGCAGTCAGCCCTGGTTGTGGTCAGTTCCACTCCGAGCTGGACCTGGCAAAGACAGGCACAAACCACTGCGCCCACTGTACTGCACATGAAGCCCCAGTTGAACTGTTACCTCCATTCCCTTTCGAAGCACAGTCTCCTTAGGAAAATTCCAGTCAGCGCCCCTGGAAGTTTTCAAAAGCCATGTGGATGTGGCACCTGGGGACATCAGCAAATTTTCAGATGACACCAAGATGAGTGGTGAGGTTGAGATACCTGATGCGATTCCACCCTCAGGGACCTGGACAAACTTGAGGTTCATGGACCACCTCTTCTCTGAGGAAAGGCTAAGAGAATTGGGATTTTTCAGCCCACAGAAGGCTTCAGGGTGGCCTAATTGCAGCTGTCTAGTACCTGAAGGGAGCCTACAAGAAAGATGAAAAGAAACTTTTACAAGGGCATGTAGTGACAAGGGGAATGGCTTCAATCTGAGAGAGAGTAGATTCAGATGAGGTATCAGGAAGAAATTATTTTCTGTGGGAGTGGTGAGGCACTGGAACAGAGAATTGGTGGATGCTCCATCACTGAAAATGTTCAAGGTCAGGTTGGATCAGGCTCTGCGCCATCTGATCTAATAAAAAGTGTCTCTGTCCCCACAGCTGGGGGGTTGGAACTGGATGGTCTGTAAGATCCCTTCCAACCCAAACCCTTCTATGACTCTATGATTCTGTGACATGGTTTAGTGGTGAACATGGTAGTCCTGAGTCAAACAGCTGGACTCAGTCTTAGAGGTCTTTCACAACTTTATTGATTCTATGACTGTGATTTAATGACTGTACGATATGGCTGTGAGGGCTGAGCTCTGTAACCAAGCTCATGTATATTGGCATAGCTTTTTAAGGTGTTATTTTTTTTGGTTTCTTTCAGATATTTTATTCTGTGTCAGAGATTTGGAGTGGAGAAATTAATGTTGCTGGCAGATAGGTGTAAGAAATCAGCTCTCTACAGTCTATATCTTGATTTATTAATTCTTAGATATTAAATGACATTGTTTCAAAATAGCCTAAAACGCTATGCTATTATAGAGAGATGTTGTTTGGAGCTTTTATTATAGAATGATCTTTTTATTTATTTTTTATTTTTATGAGGGAACTCTGTGAAGCAAGCATTTACACATAAGAGGTGGGACAAAGGAAAACTCTCCTTGTCCATTATCTGGCCCTATTTGATTTTTGGAAAGGTGTTTATTACAGTTACACACCTTAGTCTTTTAGACTGGGTAGATTTTGTTCACTTCTGTGTTTTTCATGGTTAGTGATGTGTGTTTCAACAACATCTACTGACCTGTAATTACTGTGGTGGAGCTGGGTTGGCTAGAGATATTACACAGAAAAACCCCAGAGATAAATGTCTTCTGAAAACCATGAATATTACCTGTGCCTTATTACGACAAAAAAAGGGAAATAAACATATCTGAAAGGGAAAAGAAGTATAAAGATGTTAAAACCAAAAATATTTGTAAATAGGCAAATGCTACTGTCTCAGAAATCTTTCCTGTCCTAGCATGGTAGGGAATTTTTTCATCTATCCATCTGTGGAAATGCAAGCCAATATTTAAAAGAAATACGTACAAGAGCATTAGCAAGGAGAAAAATAAATCATATAATCTTTTGATTCAAACAAGGCTTTAATTTTGCACATCTATATCATAATTTGCTATGTTTTCCTTTTATATTTGCAACTGGAAATGAGCCTAAATGCCACCAGTTTCTAGTAACTATGTGGGATTTCCGACTTGCTGGAATCTAGTCATTCGTGAGCCTTTCCCTTGCATGTTTGCTTGCTCCTGTGACATGCTCCATCCTCTGCTCCTGAGGTGCCTCTCCTCTGATGCAGAGAGTGAGTGCTGTGGGAATGGACCTGAACTCATGCCATTTTTATTACAGGATAGAGAGGGCTCCTTCCTGGGCAGCTGGCAGGAGGAGCGCTGTGGCCATGCCATCTGTTTCAACGCTGCCTGCTAGAATTCTCCCGTTGCTTGATGTGCCATTGCCATCTAATCAAGACAAGGAAGTGGTTAATGTTAAAGGGGCTGTCAAGGAAAACATTTTCTCCAGCCTGAAGGGCTGTCAGAAGCTGTAGCCATGACTATTCTTCAGCTTCTGGTCCTCTTGGTGTTTTTTTCCACACCTCCTTTTTGAAAGACTTTGCTGTCTGGCTGATCTATGAACCACTGTGTCTAACTACAGATCCATATGCTCAGAGAAACTGTTGTGCAACACTTTAGATAGACACTGAAGGCATAAGATAATCTCCTCTTAATTTTTTTTAAGCCTTGTAACAGCTTCCTGAAGTATACACAGGAACTGATTACCTCATGCAAAGGAAAATGTGAACTCCCTCCCCCATCTCCCATAAATAATCTTCCACACAACTGTAGACACTGACATATTTATCTCTTGGCCCCAAAGGCTGAGGTCTTTGGCAGCAGCTAGGAGTGAAAAAATTGAAAGATGCAGAGTTCCTTTCCACCTCTTCCCCAGTTTACAAGGACTCATTTGGCTGCAGGCCACTGAGTGATGCTGAGCACGCCCTGCAGGCAATTAGTTCTTCCATATGAGTGAACTACAGTTATATGGGCACACAGTAAATTCATTATTTTACTGTCTTCTCCAGGCTATAGGGGCCCCAGTTTGTGTTTAGTGTTAGTGATAGCATTAGCATTAAGGTTTACTGTATAGTTATTGTTAGTTAATTTAATCTAGAAATGTGCTACAGAAAAGTCAGCTTATCTGAGTCAGTAAAAATCCTGCCTGAGAAATCTCCTCCTGAGGCAGGAGACTCCCTTGGTCTCTGCAGTAGGGAAAGGACTACATGGCAAGGTAGGGATGGTTGTCTAGACATCCTTATAGTAACCTGGATGTGAGGCTGAAAGTCAGCCTTTCCAACAGATCAAATCTTTTGATGTAGGGAAGTAGTACCACCTGCAAAATCATCAACACTGAACAATGCTTTTTTTGCAGCCCTGCATGCTAAAGGAATCAGAATATAACCACTATGGGGATCACAGTATCTGTGAATTCTTGATATGTTAATCACTCAATATGTGTCCAGTTGCACTTATTGCCAAACAAGGGAGATCTTCTGTGTGACAGCGTAACATAACCTGACATGATGATGGCAGTGTGGCTGCCATTGGCTAGTTACTGCTTTACAATCACCAGGAACAATCAGGTGAAAAATACAAATTTTAAAAAGGTAGCTTCCTTTCTAAGGATTGAAACTAAGAATCTGTCACTGATTTGACTTGCTCTATTGAAGTTATGAACTACTTTTAAATGTAAGGTACTAGCACCTGCCAGAACCTCATCACATCCTTCTCCCAACATTAAGCCTTTTCCCAAGCCAAATGGGACAACATCTGAGGCCAAATTCACTAGTTTGCTGTAGTGCATCTGATTTTCTAGAAAAGCCCCAACCACAAACCAAACAAACTCAACCCTTTTTTTACTGTGTTGGTGATTTGCCTGCAACTCTCATTTTCAGCTTTTTACTGTTAGAACCATAAATGTAGGCTTCCTGCATCCTTTTGCAGATCTGGGCAGCAGGTGGACAGGAAGTCATCGGTGAGGAATGGGAAACAGAAGGATTAGGAAACAGCCAAGGTCCATTCACTTGTGATGTTAGGCGCAGCTAGAAGTGCTCCCCAAAGTGAGAGAAACTTGTCTCTCAGTGGGACGGCATGGACAATGCCATGGCAGTTAGTGTGTCTGCAATTAGGCTGAGTCGCCAGGAAATTCTATGCTGAAACTAGTGAAATATTCTATAATCATCATGTTACCAATGGTTATCTGCCAGTGAGCCACATACATGTGTGACAGATACATGGCATGTAAGGCAAATTAGATTGGAATGAATGGTACTTTATGGTCATGGAGCATTCTGAGGATGTGGGATAAGGATTTTGAGAGCTGTTGCTACAGACTGCAGAATGTTGCAGGATCTTCCTTGTGATATAAAGCAAACCAGTTCTAATAAAATTTTTATCTTGTGCTTAACATTGACCCACTTGCAGTAGAAACCCTCTACAGGAAAAGGTCTTGGCTCTTCTCTGCTTCTGTTTTTGTAGACAGAGTCACTTCTCTGTTGCTCTTATGCTACTGTACCAAATGGTGTGAGTACAGTTCAAAGTTGCTTGCCTGTTACATACTATTAAATGTCAGAGAGTTAAAAGCATTGTAGCATCATCTAGAGGCCAGACATAAACTACAGTGCATTGTTAGTCCTTCAGTGGAGTAAAGCATATAGATGGATGTTAAAAAGATAAGATTCCAAGCAGGATTTTCCAAAGAACATAAATACCAGAAAATAGGTTTCCGCATGAATTCCTTATGAGCAGAGTTACAGTGCATAAATATATATATATATACACTATATAATTTTGTGCAGACAAATTTGCATTTTTCTCTTGCATGTGTGAATAAATAATCAAAGGTAGTAGAATAATTTATAATCTAAGTTTCATCTATTTACAAATTTGATGGAGAGCTGACAAGTTAAGTGAAGAGACAAGTACATATGCCCTGTTATGCAGCTGCAGTATATGACAGATTCAATTTGGGTAACAGCTACATGACCCAAGATTCTCATTTTATTTAATATGTGAAGAATAAACTTGGTTGTTTCCATTTCCCAGTTGTAAACTTTGTTTTTTTCTGAATGTATTTAATAACCAGTGTACAAATGTCTGCTTTGATAGTTTCATGAGGAATGTCTTGCCAGCAAAGTGCAAAGGTTTGAGAAATTTATAAGTGTGTGCATATGTGGGCAGGAAGAGTGACTTTAATAAAGACAGGTAAAGGATTCAACTTCCACTGCTATGCAATGGGACTTGGAAGATTTTCCCAAGACTAATTAGAAATTTATTTAAAAACAAGTTTCCTAAGCCAGCCTCTCTTCATTCAAGTAGCTGAGTGCCTTGCAAATGTCAAGAAGTTATGTCATTTTCACTTTGTAGAATTGGAAACGGAGCACTTTGCTGATTTATTCAAACTGATTTGCTCAAATTGATACAGTGAACAGGCAGCGTTGAAAATGAAGCTGGTTCCCTTGTGTCTTATTCCTGTGTACGGAGTGAGGCCTGCTGGCCCCTCTAAGAGGAAGGTTCATGTGGCTGACCAAATTAATTGTCCACAGATGTATATGAGACTAGAAATACAGATACAGGAGTACTGGATTGTTGTATGGATTTACTGCCCTTTAAATCCAGTGTTTCTTTCTGAGACATAATATCTTTCTCAAATCAGAAAATCTCCTGGGAAGTCAGAACTGCAGATTGTTTCATTGCACTGGCAAACTCCTGAGAAGATGGGCTTTTCCTTTTACAGTCTGAACAAACAAAACAGGCCAGCTGAGAGAGTAACCAATGAGCAGTCCCCAGATATGAGGAACTAGGGAGAGCGGAGGCAGACCAGCTGAAGTGCTCTCCCAAGCACTTTCTGCTCTGTGTTCTATTGCAGTTTTGGTTAATTTCTCTGGAAGGGTCAGTGGCAAGGGAGTTTCTTCTGCCTAAACCTCAGCAGTCACTGGGCATGTCAGAGCAGGAATAGGATTTTGGTCCTTTGGGAAGCAACAGACCATTCTCTGAAATATCCCCCTCTCTAAATGTACAGCTTTCATCAAAACAAATCTCCTTAGCTAACACTCTAAATGCAAGATTTTGGGTTCAGATTTCATGTGCAAAAACTTTTGGTTTGGTCTTCTTCCCCAGCAGGGATCTGTGGCTGTGGCTGTATGCGTGTTTGTTGAGCAGCAGAGAGTTTGTTTATACCTTTTGTAATCTTAGTTTGCATAAAATGATCCTGTCTTAAGTATTCATATAAAGTCTCTGAAAACACTTGAATCCAGCAAAATGAGATTATTAAACAAATAGCCATATTTAAACTGTGGAGTTCAGTAGCCTGAGCTTGGGAAAGACAAAGAGCTTGTTACATATAATTGCATCTATTTATACTTTAAATGACACATGGAAATCTTCAGATATTCATGTTTAATCAGGTGTGTAAATACATTGAATTAAATAAAAACTTGCCTAAGGTTCTTCTTTAACACATGGTCTATTTTTTTTTTGTATGTAGAATGATAGTCAGAACATTAAAAGCATAGTTTATTTTAGAGATATTTCTCCATATGTAGGGTTAATATGAGTACCTTATGAAGTAAAATTAGAAGTAGAAATTAGATTCTAAAATTAGCATTTCACTGATTTTATCCCATATCTTTTTCTTTCCTTGGGACATTCCCTTGGAAAATTCCATAATTAACCCTTTGCCATTTCAAATTAGATTTTCTACTAAAAAGAACAACATTAAATTTAAACAATTAAAATGTTAAAGCTCATCCAATAATACTTCCTAGACTAAGAATAGTAAAAGATAATACAGAGAGGCTAGGCAATTAAAAATGTATATGCATTGGAAGTAAAGTGGTAAGAAGTACAAAGAGAACTGAAATAGCTGTTGCAGTTTCATATATACATGCATTTAAATTACTGCTTTCAAACTTATGTGAGGTCAATTGGTTTGAATTCTTTAACCCACTGTTATGAAACCTCTATGTGGAAAAAATAAAGCGATTCCACTTAATTTCTTATTTTGTACTTCCTCTATCACTTTTCCATTGGAGATGAACTGTGATTAGATCCTGGAGTAAAATTCTGATATTTGTCTGTGAGGGCAGTTTGAGCCTGTTTTTATGATGGCCTTAATCCCACTGTGGTGCAATCAGCCTGACCTTTGTGGAAATTATTGATTTGTATCTTAAATTTCTACTCTGACAGTTTTGAGAAGATAGATACAGGATTTTGGGCTCAGTGTTGAGATTTCTGTGAAGAAAATGCTGGAACCCTGTTGGCAATTGATTTTAACCACAAATTTAAAATTACAGCTGTATATTATTTAGATGAATTATAGTTTCAGAAGTGACTGAAGCACTGCTCAGGTACAAGGGTTTCCTCTTGCTGGTTCCCTCTTGTGGCTTTCATCATTAGCAGCTCCAAGAATGAATCATTAGCGGTGTCTAAAAATTTGGTCTTAGTACCAGGCCATAATGTGACTTTTCCTCAGTCCGCACAGTCCTTTTTGGTGGGCCCTAATATAATTTTTTCCTGCCACCCCAATGTAACTTGTATCTAGCAAAGTCAGTAACATCATCCTAGTGGGTGGCAGAAGGATTCTTGACTGACTGGACTAAAAATTTGGACTAATAATACGTTTATGTGCAAATATTTTCATTGTTTTAAAAATAAATGAGAAAAGGAAAGAAACATGCACACACAAACAGACGTACATTCATGCCCACACTTACAAAGGAAATCACAAGGTTATACATTCTGTACCTCAGAGAGCAGCTTGTTGGAGAGTACAGTACTGGGCTACATTCTTAGAAAAGAACTGACTTCAAGTTCAGTGAATGGCAGGGGCACTGGAACTAAATGATCTTTAAGGTGTCTTCTAGCCCAAACCATCCTATGACTCTATGAATATGAAAACACTGAAAAAGTGCTTCTCTCTTTTAGTAATGAAACTATAGTCAGCTGATGACTTTCCTTAGACTTTTTATTTTAAAATATCAGTACCAGACATTGTCATTGGGTGTGATGGAACACATTGCGGGAGGGATAAAAGCAAGTATTACCAGAGACAAGGACAGCAGCCTTTCAGAATAGAAACAGTGTAAACTCTCATTCTCTGTTCCTGCTGGCTTAAATGGCTATTACAATTTCTATTTACCTACTGTAATATTTTTGGCGATCTCATTTTTAAATACTATGAAATCTTCCTTCTCTGCCATCCCCTAGGGTGTTTCTCTTTGCAGAAATTGCATTCCTTAGTTTTACCACTTCAAATCCTACATGAGTTTAGCTAGACTGTGACTTCCTGGAGATGTTAATAATACTGGGAGGTCTTTGAATAGGTATATATTTTGGTGGGTTTTTCTTACTACTAGTGTAAAAGGTAGTGCTGAAACCTTCTTTAGGACCTCATTACCCAACAGGCTAGAACTGTAGAACATGTAAATATATATGTTAGTTTAGAGCAAACTTTCCAATGTTGTTAAAACAATTAGATTAATATAGAACAACTGTAACATTGATGTGTAGAATGGCAATGATTCAAAAATGCTGTGCCAGACCTTAGATGGTTATAAATAATATTCCCTTCTATGCACACACATACACAGAAAAAAGAAAAGGAAAAAAGAAAAAAGTATTCCAATCATTGGAGTATTTGGTTAAACAGCACAGACATATGCTACTGTACTTAGGGTGTTCCAAACTCAAAGGACACATAAAACATTTTGAGTCTTGGGAACCTTTTCAGAAAAAAAAAAAAAAAAAAAAAAAAAAAAAAAAGATTACTTCAAATTGAGAGCCTACCATTTCTATGTTTTCATCTTATTTTCTAGACATTTTATTTTTAGAAGTCTGTTTCCCACCTAGTGTAACTCTGCTGTCTCCAGCTAAAAGTACTTATGCAAGAAATGACTGTCCTGCTATCTGAAGTCCCTATGCAACAAGTTCAGTATAAATATTTCTCTTGCTGTGCTTTAAGAGCAATAAAACTTGGCTGATAAGGCTATAAGCCAATCTTTAACTAGAATACATTTTCCCTTTGGGCACGGTTGCTTACTGGTAGCTGCTAACAAATGGCCAAAAAGATGTGTGCAGCTAAGTCTCAGTGAATCTGAAATTGGAAACATTTTTAAATTTAACATTTTAAACCATGTGATCTGTGTATAACATACTTGAACATTGGTAAGACTCCACGCTATGCACCCTTCATGGTGCCTCTAGTAAACAGGGAGAAGAAAATACAAAAGTGTGTATGTAGTTGTTGTGGTTTAACCTCAGTCATTAGCCAAGTACCACCACTTGTTCACTTGCCCACCAGCTGGATTGGGGAGAAAATCAGAAGGGTAAAAGCTGGAAAACTCATGGGTTGAGATGAAGACAGGTTAATAGGGAAAGCAAAAGCCATGCACACAAGCAAAGCAAAACAAGACATTAATTCACTGCTTCCCGTGGGAAGGCAGGTGTTCAGCCATCCTAGGAGAGCAGGGCCCCATCATGTGTCATGGTTACTTGGGATGACAAATGCCATCACTCCAAATGGCCCCCTCTTTCTCCTTCTTTCCCCCACTTTACATAATAAGCATGGTGTCATGTGATCTGGAATATCCCTCTGGTCAGTTGGGGTCACCTGTCCTGGCTGTGTCTCCTCTCAACCTCCCAAGGACCCCCACCTTCCTTGCCAGCGTGGCAGTATGGAAATCAAAAAAGGCCTTGGCTCTGTGCAAGCCCTGCTCAGCAATAACAAAAATATCTCTATTAGCAAAAACTACTCTATTATATCAGCGTGTTCAGCACAAATCCAAAGCATATCCACATATTAGCCACTGTGAAGTAAGTTAACTCTATCCCAGCCAAAACCAGCACAGTAGATTTGATTGAATGTGGCTCTGAATAGAGCCTTGCACCTCATAGATGTGTTACTTATGCTGAAATATGCTAGATGGTTGTGATCAATATTTGCAGGTATTGTCTTAAATAATGCTGCTTGTATGTTTAAGCAGAGTCTGTGTTTGGGATTCTGAAGAAAAAAAAATGAAGATGTTAGGTATTTCAAAATAAAGTTTTAGATATGAGCGTTGTATGGGGATGTGTCTTCCATTCCTTGATACCTGTCCTTGTGACTGAAGAAGTCAACAGCACTATTACCCATGAGAGCAGAAGTGGAAATTTTATCATAGTAGCACAGTACCATGGAGCAAGACTAAAGCTGTGAAGGATCCATCATATTACTCCTAAAGAGCACTTATGTAGAGATGGTCTAACTTTTTAAATGGTATTTACAATTGAGAGAAATGGATGAACTCATACTGCCTGTTAAATATCAATGTGTAATAAATAATGTGCAACAAAGTAAATAATGTGTAACAAAGTAAAAAGAATCAAAATCTCAGCATACATCCATTCCTTTATGACAAATGCTGAGTTAATAGAAAGTGAAATAGCACAGAAGAACTAGATTTTGTCTTATGGTAGAATAGCATAACATGAAAAATTAAACTGTGATTTTTGCAAGTTGCTAAACTTGACCAATACTATGTTTTGCAATATCTAGATGCTGAAATAGAGGCTTGTTAACATTTAAGATAAAATACATCTATTAGAATAATACTTCAGCTGAAGATCCTAAGACAAAAATAAAAGTGGAAGAGAATGGAACCCAAACTGTTAAATACATGAGTTGGATCCTGCAATGGAAAACGACATAAAAACGGGGTCTTATTCTTATTGCTGCATATCATTCCAAACGTATGTTTTTTCCATTTCTGAGTTTTGTGTAATAGAATATTAATGGGGCAATGAAGTGACTTCTTGGAAAGGGAGGACGTTCCATATGAGAACTAACTTTAAAATGCTGTGAGACCTTGGGGGCAGATTTGCCCTTGACTTCACATGAGTAGTAGGTCATGGACAAAGCCTTTCCAAGAGCTGCTGAGTTCAGGAATCTGTTTTGTGTGAAACAATCTACAAGATCATGAATTTCCACCAGAAAAACGATGAACAGGGCCTGCTAAAACTTATAGGTATCAAGAGAGGTATAGGCTCCTATGCTTCTGGATATTGCGACAATGTATGTTAATGTAATTTTTGTCTTAGTACTACAACCTCTTGACCTGGTTTATTCCAGCCATGGATTTGGAAGTAGTTTCTAAATATTGGTGTTCTCCATGCAATTGCTAGTTTAATGAAGGTACACCCTGCAGAATGACAGGAAGCTTTGAGCTGTATCAGCATTCTTTGACCAAAGCCTGCAGCTCCACGTGAACATTCTTTCTGATAAAATAAAAATAACTTATTCCTCTGGAATGCCATGCTTCTACCTGGGGATTAAAGATCTCTCTTTTTATTTTAGAGTCATTTAAATATCTTTATTGAGATCTGCTTAATCAAAAGATAGTACTAGACGCTCAGCTTTTACTGATTGCATGCTGCTCTGCCTTGTCTCTACTGCAAAAGAAAAAAAGTCAAGATAGTTCCCATGGGAAATAAGATGTAAATTAACAGGAGTGAACCATTAGACCAGATTATATAAATTTACCATCTTTTGGAATTCCTAATATGTTCCTAAAAGATAAAAAGTCTATGGAGATGACTCTAGTTCTAGTCAGTTGATCATAATTGCCTCGTTATCATAATACTCCCTACAGGGCCCTACAGTAGTCATAACCTGCACTTTCTCTAACACAAAACTTGCATCCCTCAAAGGGTGCCTTCTGTGCAGTGCTGCCACTGTATCTAATCCTTCATCTCAGTGCATTGTGGTATCGGAGGATGCTCCCAGACCTGCCATATAATGTAAAAAACTTTGAAGTCTGAAAATGCCATTATCAAACTTTTAAATAGGAAAAGACATTCAGTATTCTTAAATACTTGAATTATATGTTCTCATTATAAAAGGTAGGTATAGGAATTGTACTTAACTGAGTGATTATTGTTTTAAAGAGATTATTCCTTCAGTAATGGCACCTTAAAAGTAATTTCTTAGGCTGGTTTCAACAACGCTAGGTATAAATAGTAATCTAATTATACTTAGGAGAGATTTATAGCTCTGATTACTCTCGCTTTAAAATTTCAAAGGGACTGACATGAGTAATCAACATATCCCATACTGTGAATTCATCTCGCTATTGTAAAAAACACCTGCCAATTGCTTGTCTGCGGAATGATATGCGATGCTGCACATATTATTTCAGGAATTAGTGATACATGTGCATAATGTATGCATTTTTTCGATGCGAAGGCATAAAACCAGAATGCTCCCTGATAGAAGAGCTTAGATTTCCAGTCTTATAGTTGTTTCTTTAATATTGTTCCTTCAGATATTTATTTTTTTTCTGGATTTTCCAGCCAACTTATTATGCAGGGCATGGTGTCCCTATATGAATTATGCAACACACAGACAAATGACACTAAAAGCACATTATTGAAGTTTCAAAGACAAGTACATTTATTTGGAAACACCAGATCTAAAGGTGCTGCCCTATGTACACGATGATGGTCTTCATTTACAAGGTCTTTTTTTACTTCTTGCCTAGAATTCTGGTCTTATTTTCTACACTTCTGCTAAATAAAACAGGGAAAGTATATGGGTTTAAGGGTGGGATTACAGTTCTCCATACCTGATACTCTTGGTATGTTTTTTATTCAAGCCTGAGAACATCTGCACAGTCAATGCATGAACACAAGCTGGGAACCCAGGTAATTTCCTAATAGATTGTTTCGATGCAGCCAGCCTTTTTTTTGGGTGAGAAGCAGAATTTATCCATGTAGATCTAGACTGTGCTGTTTCTTGCTCTCAGAATAGTCTTATTTGTTCAGTAGCATAGGCACAGATGCACACATTATTTTGGGGGATTAAAGAAGACTGCTACAGGAAAATGCATTTGTTCATAGAATTCTGCTCCTTCTCTGCATTTGCTGCAAGAATAGAAGGTAAATGGGGAAAATAAAAAAAAAAAGGACAGAACAGTCAACTGCAGGAAAGGAGAAATCCAGGGAAAAAAACCCCAACAAAATATTAAAGAGTAGATAGTTAGTTCAGAACTGATGTATCCTGATTTTTGATTAAGGCGGTCTGCAAACTTTGCATGTTTATGTCCTAATGCATCTGCATGCAAGGCATATATTAGAAAAATATAGCCTTGATTCTAGCCTTTCCTTTTTTATAGGTGTCTGGCTTTGCAAATTTAGCAAGAATAGTCACCATGTACATGTATAATGTCTCCTTATTTTGAAAATGGGACCTATTGTCTTCTAGAGCGGTTAATCACAATGGTTCAGGAAAACTACTCGGATTTCTGGTGCTTGAGTTACAGAAAAATTGATTGAAAGTTGTTGTCCTATGTGAATGAACATCACAAGGTGACCATAAGGTATGTGGATAATATAATTTATAATATTCCAACAAAGTGGGATACTGTACCTGACTTCAGGCTCTGCATACACACATTCTCTGCTGAGCACAAACCTTTCTACCACTCCCTTTGCAGTTTCATGCCCTTTTCTCTTTCTCTGCTAAACTGTTTCTATCATGTCTCCATTTCCTTGCCAGGCATCTTGTCCAATCTCAAGTTCTATTACCTCATAAGAGTAATTTCCTCCTTGTTTTGCTTTCCCACATTCTCCCAGTTTGCAATATATTCGCCTAGACATATCTTTCTGCCTCTTTTTCTAGCGCTCCACTCCCCTCATTTTGCTATTCAGTTTTTCCTCTTATCCTTCCTGTATTGAAATGAGATGATTTCCTGCCATATGCTGCTAGCAGGGGGATTACTGGGAAGGGTGGAGAGACAGGTTCTTGGTCACAGTTTCAACCATTACAGCAAAATTCTGGCTCTGCCAGCCACAGCAGCCTTCGGCTGGAGTGTATCCGTTCTGGTTGCACATGTGCAGCCCAGCGAGCCTGGGGATCTCTGAGGGAACGGAATATTCTCACTCCTCCAGGGGGGGAGCTGCATGTGCAGCCTAGGAAGTGGTTGCTACTCAGAACAATGAGACCCTCAAGTACATTTAACGCAGAGAAGATCTTCAGAGACTATTAGCTGAGAGAATCTAATTTTTTTAATGACTCCATGTAAGCTGTGGGTTTTTTTTCTCTCTCCATCCCCAGGCTTATATCTTTGTTGAGGCAACAAGAGTGAGTGTGGACCTTTTAAAAAAACCCAAAAAACCCCCAACACAAACATACCGCAAGGTTTTTTAAATACTGCAAATACTTTTCTTCATTGCTGGAAGCAGCTAAATATTTTTAGGGTAAGTTCCCATTCCTTCCTTCCTGCGAGTAATGCAGGCTAGTATTTGCTGTGTTCCATTTGGGGAAAACTTTCTTTCCTGGCCTCCTCAGACCATCTCATAAACTTTTAAAGGGATTTAATTAAGTAACTTTGTTCTCATAATAAAATTACCTAACTTCCTTCATGTCTTCCCATCTAACTTCAGTGTGCTCTCAGGTTTCTTGTGTGCTGCCACTCTCTGGGCTGTGTGGTCATGAGTAGAGGTGATATATTGGTATGATTAAGTGAAATGTGCATAGTTGATTAGCTTTTCATTGGGCAGCCACCCAGAGCACTGAAACTGTAAAGTGGGAATGCAATACTGAGGAAAAACTTGTCTAGATATTCCAAAATGGAGAAAAGGAGCTGCCAAGTGTAAATTAAAACCATTTGGTCTGAATACTGAGGATAATTGTCTCGTTCATTCACCAGGTTTAGATATAGTCTGCATTGCTTGGAGGTTTATTTTGCATCATATTCTGGTTCCACCATTAGGCTACTATATGCAAGTCTCATCAGACATGCTTGTTGAACAGTCTTACCTTTGTGGAACAAATCTTCAGATCAACAGCTCTTCGTATATAATATGCAGCTCTTCATATATAACTATAATCATATAAAGATCTGTTTTTCTCTTCAAGTCAGTTTTATACTGCTGTCACTTTGCTGCATTCAGTGATACTTGTGGATGTAAATGAGACATGAACTATGCCAACTTCCCTTTCAGATAGAAAACCCTCTTCGCATCTACCCTTTCACCACTCCAAACCTGCTCTGCTTTGGGAGAAGAAGGTGGGCAAGAATACCAGCATCCCTGGATAGTAGCCACCCTCCACGCATCAACCCTTTATACTACTGAGGTTCAGTGGAGGGAAATCTTTGTTAAATGTTTTTAAAACTGAATTTAAGGTGTCAAGGACACTACATTCACTAAAGAATGTGCATGAACACAGGCTTGTACATGTACAGGCACACCCATGTAGGAAGATATGTACACACACACAGTGCACACACACACGGTCAAAGACTCAGAGAAACTGCTGTCTGCCAGATTTTATCTTAGTGTCTTCTAAGATTAGCAGAGAAGCTCCTCTACAGCTCTGCTGACAAAAGATGCAGAGGACAACTCTGTCCTTCTAGTCTTAGAGGCACAACAACAAAAAGAGACCATAAGATCTTTTTTATCCCAAATTTTGAGGAAGGACCTTATAGTGTTCTCACCCTTATATCACTAGCCTTTTTTTTTTTTTTGGCACCTTATTGTTGGAAACATCTTCCTAATATTTATTCTGTGTCTTCACAACTGGAATTTAAACCTATCATTTTTGTCCTAACCATGGTGGATAAAGAGAACAGATGGTTCTTCATGGCAATCTATACCATATTTTAAGCATGTTCTTCACAGGGCCCTCTTCTCTAGACTAAAGAATCCCATTCCTTCTTTACAGTGCATGTTCTCCTGTGGACACCCAGGGGCTGCTGCCCTCCTAAAATACTGCTCCTACAACTGACACAATGCCCAGGAAAAGGAAAAGTAAGAGGATTCCTTACAGAAAAGGATGTGCTTCTTGTAAAGCTCCTGTTTTTATCTCTTTAAAGGTGTATTTTTTTTTTAACAGCCTGAATTAGTTGACTCATATGCAGTTTGAAATCCCTCAAATTCTTTTCTGCAAAGCTTCTGATCAGCTGGACTTTCCCCCTACTATATTTATAGAATTGCTAATTCTGACTTAAGTGCAGGAATCTGCCTTACTCCTTTCTGACCTCGTCTGTTTATCAGAGTATTGCATGAGTGGACAAAGATCTTTTCCATTCTAGTCTTATTGTCAGAAGCACCTGCTACCCACCCTGTTTGATGCTGTTTTCTAAGGCCACAAAGGTTTTCTTTACTCTCTTTGCTAATGAAATTATAAAATATAATGGAATTTGGGAGGTCATGTTAAAAAAATATGTCCTGTTTAATTGTGAATAGTTATACCAACATTTTAAAAGCAATTTTCAGCCAACTGTGCGCCTATCTCAGGCTAATTTCATTGGGCTGTATTTTCTAGCACACTTTCAAGAGCTTCCCTCACTGGAGGTATTCAAGAACTGTCTAGATGCAACCCTGTGCCATGTGCTGTAGGACAATCCTGCTTGAGCAGAGAGGTTGAAACAGATGACCCACTGTGGTCCCTTCCATCCTTGATCATTCTGTGATTTTGTGATTCTGTGTGTGTTAAAAATAGTCAAAAATTCACATCAGTAGAGGACAAGAGAATGAATATTCTGCCCAGACTTAATGTCTCCTTTTTTCTCTTTGAATTAGAAACTGAAAAACTTAAGATACTTACAGAGGCCTACGAAAGTACAAAATGTAAGGAAAGCGTTGCAGAAGATTGTTAGTTATTTTACATGAGTCTTGGGTTTTGCTAGTTTTTTCCCACTGAAGTTCATTGCTAAATTATCTTTTCTGTAATAAACATTCTTCTATGCTGATATTAATGGTTGCAGGTGACAATGAAACTCCTTTGGGTTCAATTTCTTGGGCAGGTATAAATGAGAAGAGAATAAAACAGATTGCTTTTCTTTTCTAAAGCACTCACATTTGCTTCTGGGGTTATGAAATGCAGACCTTTTGTACTTAAATATACAAGTATCACCTGACATTTCATGCTATAGATAACAGAAACCTCTTGTTTGTACTTCAGGCTCATTTGCTGCCAATTGGAAAGCCTAGTTCAGCAAACTGAGACCTTGATTCGGTGAAGTGCCTTAATTTGTGCATCATTTAAAGTCTGTGAAGAGGCCAATCTTCTCCAGTGGGTTTATTTGTATTTTTAAAGGATGTTATGTACGTGTTCCTTCATGTGCTTTGCTCGGGTCAACTTTTGTTCTTTTCGAATGAGGAAAGATGCTGTTGAAATACACCATCTTGTTTTAAAAGCAGACATTTGACTGTAGAAGTGTTCTCATATTTTTTATTACTTTTATTTGTGTCTCCACTGACAAAAGGCCAGATCCTTTTGATGAAATGAGCTCTGGAGGGTACTGATGGGATAGTTTTAATTCTTTTGTTTTCTGATCCTCAAATTCTTTGAGTTGGTGCGATTCTTTTCTTGGTTAGTTCTGTGGAGGCGTAATCTCTAGTGGGGAGGGTTAGTTTTCACATACTTTACTGTATGTCCTTACTTTGCAACTTATTGTACTCTGAGCCCATTACATGGCTGGGGGAATGGTATGTTTACATTTGTTGGTTCCTGAGACTGAATTTCAGTATGACTCAGAAATGCCTTGTCTGCAGACTTTGAGTCATGGATAAGGCTTTTTTTTATGGCTGGCACAATGTTAAATTCCATTCTTGACTGGCAGCTCAGTGTTTTTGAAGAGGTAGAGATCCAGCACCTAACAGAAATTTTAAATGAGCTAAAGATTTGGGATGCAAGGCCTAGCAATTTACTTCCTGCTATTTGTGAGATTAATGTGTGCATAGAGATGATGTCATTTTTTTAAATCTCATTGGCTGTATTCTCTCATTCCATGGAAGCACTACTAAACTAGTGGGATTTTCAGATGCTGAGCTTTCCTTTTCCTCAGAGCTCTGAATTCATAGAATAGTTTGGGTTAAAAGGAACATTTAAATGCCACCTAGTCCAAACCCCCTGCAATGAACAGGGACACCTTCAACTCGATCAGGTTGCTCAGAGCCCCATCCAACCTGGCCTTGAATGTTCCCAGGGATGGACACATACTACCTCTCTGGGCAACCCTTTTCCAGTGTTTCACCACCCTCACCATAAAAAAATTCTTCCTTTTATCCAGTCTAAATCTACCCTCTTTTGGTTTAAAACCATTTCCCTTTGTCCTGTTGCAGCAACCCCTGAAGACAAACTGAAAGGTTTGCTCCAGATGCACATCAGATGCAGTACAACCTCAAGTGGAATCCAGCCAGGGAACGATCCTTTTGGCAGTGGAGAACAATGTATACGGAAGAGTCATTTTTTTCACGAGATCAGTTCAAGTCTGAAATAAAACCTGGGAACTGCATATGGGGCAGACGTGTCAGCAGTGACTGCCTCCATTATCTACTCTGTCACTCCACTTGCTAACATAGATGTAACACATGACTGAAGCGTTCTTGTTCTTAGGAGCTTTTCTTTTGTTGATTAAATCATGATCTTGTCCTGATACCTCTAAGAACCAATAAGCTTCTAGTAGCTACCATGTTTTTTTAACTAATCGCCAAGGGCAACATACTTTAGAAAGTTCAGATGATTTGAGACTGCTCACACGTATCTAAAATGCTTCCATCTAGGATCACGCAAGCCATAATATGTGAGTTGGCTTTAGCCACTGTCTGTTAAATCTATTAAAATTTTAGGTGCTCAAATCAACTTTGTCAAGATTATATCAGAGACTCTTCTTTAATCTTGTATTCTTGTCATTCCCTTTGGTCTCACTTGATTGATCTCTTTGAGGATTCTTCTTGAAGTTCTTAAATAGTTCATTATTCATGGGGTCAGACAGACTTCTTCAAACAAGGGAGATCCTGCTTCCAGAACAGGGAATGCATGCAAGCATTTTTGAGTGGTGCAGTGGTGGTCTTTTCTGTGCTGGAAATTAAACACCTTTTTATAAGAAACTGCAATAGATGCTTTACTCTATTTTAATCATGAAAGATGACAATGGTATGCTTTCTACATTTGAGTTATAATTAAGATGATGTTACGTGTCTGGACTAGGTAGTATAGAGGACAGAACTGGAGCTTATAAATTTGTGATAGGGCTCACACTGTGCTGGGGCTTAAGCAGGAGGATATGTATCTAAAGTAGAACAGTCATACAGCTTTCAAAGAAGAGGGAACTGGCTGCCCTACTTATGACCCTTCCCTGTTGGCTGGGTGAGAAGGAAAAGTAACTTATAAAATCTACCTTTCTTACTTCAAAGGAGAAAGGAACTGGGAAAAGGACAGAAGAAGAAAAAAGAAACACAGGGATTAAAGGAAGCACCCAAATATATTCAAAGTGCTGATCCTTGCCTTTGGGAACTTGTTTTACTGCCTTGGTTAGTTGAATCATGAGGTTGTTTTTATATATTCCCCCAAGATATCCAAGCTCTTAAAAATTCTTGGCAAAGTTCCAATTATTCTCCAGAAATATTTTCCACTCTGCTTCTAGGATTTCAGCATGGGATTTGCTGTCAGACTTTTAGGGCCTGATTCATTACAAATTTTCACATCTCTTTTGTGGGACACTTTGAGAATTTGCCCAGAGAGAGAGGGAGAGAGAGGGAGAGAAAGAGGATAATGTAGGGTAGCAGCAGGAGACAGACATTTCTCCACTTTGATTAGAGAAGAGATGGAAAGGGGAATTTTCATAAGAAGTAATTTCTCTAATGACTTCATGTATTGACTGCTCAGTACCTGTACAGCGAGCGTTCAGTGCTGTAATTGCCTTGTTAAAGAAGAGAGGAATCTCTCCATAGCCGAGAACCATGAAGTCTTGCAGGCATCTCATACTGTATTAAAGGTATTGGATACCTTAGTACTGTAATTATTTGCCTTTCCTGCTTGAAGACTTATTAATGCCTTTTTCTTAGATAACTCAATCATTTTACACTTTAAACCTCTTATAAAGTTCTGACATGAATGATCTGAACTTACAGACAAACATCTGCCCTGGAAAGGCACCAATCTCACTCTCAAATATCTTAGATGTAGCTTTAACTGTCCTGTCACTGTTCAAAAGATGACCACATGGGTTTTTGCACCTCTCACTCTTGCCTCACTTAAAACTCATTCCTTACAATTCTATTTGAATTCTTGACTCTCTGACAGAGGCACCTGATATTGTCAGCACTGTCTTTCTCTCTCCTGTATTTCCCAAAATAGATGAGAAAAAGAAGCCCAGAAGTATTAATTAAAATAAAAATAAATCCAAAGTAGCTGTCTATGTGACTCCAGACTACTGAATTTATAAAGGGTGACAGAAATATATAATAAATCTTAACTCAATGTTTGCACCTATGATTCTGTGTTGAATGCTGGTTTCATGCGAGGATTTTTGTTTTGGTTTGGTTTTTTTGTTTTGTTTTGTTTTTCTTTTTCTATATAACTGTATTGTGTTTTTTCTTTCCCAGTGACTGCTTTTTGGAGGAACAATATCCTGTATATGAAGCACACAGACAAACACAGTGAACTGGGATTGAAAGGGGTGTGATAGCTCAAGGAATCCATGTGCCGAAGCAAATTAATTATTCTTTCCTATGTGGAACTATGTCTCTGCATGCAAAACCTAAGTAACAATGAAAAGGTGAAGAAGGGGTGTCTGGGATATTACGTTACAATGTAGGCTCATTCTCTGAGGACATTAAAAAATACTTCAGCTTGGCACAAAACATTCATATATCTTCATTGTTTCTTCTGTTTCTAGGGTCTTTTATAGCTACCTGGTGAAGTACCCTAGCGTTTACTTTGATGTGCACAGAAAGAAATTTAAGAAGTTATGTCACACTTTTAATCATCCCTGTCCTTAATAGACAGGGATGGTATGTTGTTTATTTTACAGGCAGAGAAGTTATACAGATCTCTCTCCACACACTGTTCCCATGTCCACACCTACACAAAATCTGCTGTCTTGCTTTGGCTCGGAAATGTCAATTATACAGTGGTTTATGGTTGGCAGCCCATTTGAGTTGTCGGTAAATTACAGTCCTCTAGGATGATACTAGCAGAAAGCCTTGCCAAACCGCATCACAAACCACACACCCCATCATACTGAGCATGCAGATATTAGGGGATAGGTGAGGGGTCACTCTGAAAGTTAACCAACATGCATCCCATTTCTAGAGTGGAAAAACCAAGCAATTGCTCAATCTATTTACTATGGTTTGAGTTACCTGATTTTTCCCACTTGGCACAGAGTCAAGTTGTTATAGATTCTTCTCAGGTCCTGTGTAATATCTGATATTGCTATCCAGATGTCTTAGACTCTTTAGGATGTCTTAAACATCCTAGGCAATATATGCCATGTGTGGACAACTGAGGTCCTCAGAGTTCAGATTACTGAAAATATGAGAAAATAATTTGTTTAATGCATTATAGGATGTATATTATGTATTAGTATATAAGCTCTATAGACTGTCAAAGTCTTCTGGGAGTCAGTATGTTTTGTAGACAGCTCCAGATGGAAGCATGCAGACACATCAGGTGCCACCTAAGACATCCTAGAATCTGAAACTTTCCAATGGGGCTGACAAATGAAAGCTCAGGCCTACAAGAGACATCCTCCCCCCTTCCCCCCCATAACCCAACACACACATGTTTTGTGAATTTGCAGTGGGATACCCTTGGGCATCTGAAATGACAGCATGTTTAGGTGGCTGGATCTCAGTGCACAGCTTAACCTCAGGAGAACTCAGGTGCCTCAACTGGGAATTGCCCAGAGGATCCTGATTGTGGTTGTGTAGTTCAAAGAATGACACAGTGGAAGTATTGCATCATGCCCCTGAGATGCCCTCCATCTCTGCACCCTCAAGGAAGTGCTCTGTCTTCCTGGATTTCTAAGCAACTGTTCTGATAAGGACACAGGAAGCAACTTGTCTCTGGTCCCCTGCTCACCTCAGAGATCAGTGTCATGGAGTCCTTTTCTGAAGCTGTGCAGTCCTTTTCATGGACCAGAGGAGCATTCCTCTCACTCTCTCTCTCCCCACTGCCCTGTGCAACTACAGACCACTCTTTATCTTCCCACTCCACTCAGCTTCCTGGACTCCTGCCCCAAAACATTTCCCCCTGGACTCTTTACCAGCTGAAGTCAGAAGAAGGTCAGCTCACAGTGTAAATGTTTACACAATAAACTTTGCTCTTTCTATACTAGAAGATAACTCTCCATGTTTTTAACCTCCCAGTGAACCTCATGATAGTGGTAGGAAGTCTGTTTTCTCAGTGAGCCCTAGAAAAAAAGAAAAGGAATATGTAGGTCAGGCTGTTTTAGAGAGCCCGTGAGCTGAGGCAAACCCCTACCTCAGGCATCAGTGTCAGACAGACAATTTTCCAATTCTCCTGTCCTAGGATATCTGATTATTTGTGTCTTGAGGTTTGTGGTGTTTGATGCCTTTGTTTAAGTTCTTCCTCCTGGAGTCCTGTGATGTTGTTTTTCATTGAAAAATAAATTAACTTCTTACCCTTTGCTATAGTATAGGAAAGCTGGAAGACATGAAACTCAGATGTTCAAGGTTTCAAAAGGAGATTGGAGATACAAGCTAGTTGTTAGGATTTTGTGAAGGGCAGAGAAGAGATGGAGAAGATTGAGTCAAAATTTTTGAAAATGGCAAGGTATCTGTTTTCCCCATACTTTTTTTTCCACTAAGCCCATACAACTTCTCTCTTTTTTTTTTTTT